>JAZGTJ010010147.1:0-18460 GCA_036877575.1 Botia almorhae | reverse complement strand
TATAATAAAAATAACCAAGTCATCTTTCTTAAATCATCATCTTTTTATCATGTTTCAAATTTGATGTATCTTTATTTGATTTATAACGACATGTTATCATAAACCCCAATTTGTGCACCAATGTGTGCAAACACTAAAACAATAAACCTACTGTACAACAATGATAAACATGATATTCTTTTGACACAAAAACTAGAAAACACAGCATGTCAAATTTCACGCTAATGTTCTGAAAACAACATCATCGTTGACTGAGACCAGCTCGCTCCCTGCAGACATTTGGGCCTCTTATAGATTCATTGTATATGAATGAGGGTTTGTTTCTTTTAACCCACTGAAAAAATAAACTACAGGCGATCTTATCTAAAACATGCACAGTTTCTCTGGCAGTTCGGCTTATGTCTCGTCACCTCAGTAATGCAACTTGCTCCCTCCGTCCCACGTGGTGCTCCTCTGCATGTGGTTTTCATAATTCAACACCTTTAGAGAAACTGCCCTTGTGATCTGTTGTGAAGCCATTTGACAGCTAAAAAAAGTCACTTTGTGTCTCTCATGAGGAAATGATTAGTATTTACTGCCTTCAGGGTATAATTGACCACTGGAGCGTGTGTAGTGAGCGTGGGAGGGATGCGTTAATGCCGTGGTCAGCGGTGTCGGTCGCAGTAGGGGCTGGTAATTGTGATTAGCATGTGGAGTTATCTGATTCAGGCACGGTGGGAGGTGCCCACGCAGGTGAACTGAACTATCTGCCATTGCTATGAGAGAAAATGGCCCTGCCTTTAATAAAACAGGCCCTTTTTCCTCCTATGTTTTGATGTAAAAAATGGAGATGGTTCTTGTATGAAATGGACGTATTGTTGGCAGCTGGTCCTGAGAGTTTTTGGCTGTAAAGGTCACCTTTCAAATATTTCGTCCCCATTTACGTTCCCCTGTCAGAGTCAATCACAACATCCCACAACTGCAGACTAGGGCTAACACTACGATTAAAAAAAGATTGGAAAAGAGCAAGATGGATAGATATACTGTAATTTATGTAATTGTCATTGTACTGCTCATCTTCATTGTTAACTTCCAACTGTCAAGACGTTGTTTTGACTAAACGGGTGCATGTTAATAGTCTTATTCATATTATTTAAATTACATTTTATCAGTCATCAAAGCAGCATAAAAATCTGGCCTTTTAAATAAAAGTGCCATTGAAATTAGTTTGCCTCTGTTTACAAACTCACTTATGAGTTTGGCTTATATATGTGATGTAAGCTAGACAAGATTTCACACTTTATTAATTACCACAACTATACAGACTTCACATAAAGTGTCACATAAAGGCTAAAAATTGTGCTAACACAGAAAATACCAAACGGTATTAAAAATCAGAGTAATAATACCAATGGCACAATGGTGATGAGTCTTGTGTAGTGTGATGATGAGTCCTGTGTAGTCAAGACGTCTTATGTTTGTTATTCAGATGTTTGTGTGACTTCTGTTTTAAACATTGCAGTCAAATTCTGCTGACTTAAATATTTTTAAAATGACTAGTAAAAATTCTGGAAGCATGACATTTTTTTTAAAAACAAGACTCTGTGGAACACTTGTTTCTGATTGGCCATTTGCAACATTCGTGAGCCAAATATTTACATATAATAAACATTAAACTGCATTATTGACCAGTTTCCCAGGACCGATTTCCTTTTATCACTGTTCTTTACTTTGTCACACATAATAAAATAATTTCAACTCAAGTATTTCATATCCATGTATCTATTTCTTGGGTAATTAGCAGTGTAATAAGAAGGATAATGCTTCCCATTGGAATCCTGATGACCCTATTGGGGTTTATTTTGCAATAATGACCAGCTGACTGTACATTATCCCTTTGTTGCACCAGATGCCATTGTTTTCTAATTAAAGTGTAGGAGTTCATAGCTTTCCTGGAGTTACATCAGAGTTATAAAAGTTTTTTTTAGAACCTAATAAATTATTTGTATCAGTTTTTTATGATAATGTTCATAACAAATGTTAAAAATACAGTTATTCTTTTTTGCTGTAGTGGAAATCTTAAACACATTTTCTAATCTTTACAAAATCACAAATAAATAGAGGTCTACTACTATCCAGTAACAAAAAGAAAAAGTATTGATTTTATTCCCACTGTAGCTTACCCTTGGTAATATCATGACTGGAACATCATAATGGTATATGACAGAGCCCTGGCCTCTCATTTACTGCAACAAATGTAGCGCCATCTGACCACTCGTGTGGCCAAACCTGTGTCTGAGTAGCTTAACCACTGACACAAAACAATAAATAAATAAAGCCTTGTTCTATTTATCCACTACTAGACTGGAACTACAGTTCAGCTTACACATTAAACAATGGAATACAGCTTTGTCTATGAAGTAAACAATTACTCATTCTAAGTTCTCAGGACTGGGCTCAAGGCTCAAGGGATCTGTACACCGTCTGCCAAACAATAAGAGGAGATATGCTCTAAAACTGCCAAGATTTGAGTGGGTAAGGCTAGCTTGGTTCAGGGCTGAGACTGAAGAGCTACAATAGAATTTAAGGAGGGGATCATGTCGATTTCAATATGTAAATCTGTCTTATATGTGATTGAAGTAAATTGTTGTATATTTACTGCAACACATTTCTATAGTAAAGGTCAGTATTAAGGCCTATTTTAAGCAGTCCCCATAAAAATGCAACACCCACAGCAATACTAATAATAACAATATCGATAGTGCAAGCAACAGAAGCACTGTCATAACAGACATGATCTGTTTTATGCTCAGCGGACATCATTTTTCTTCTCCAAACGCATTATGTGGGGAACGAGTGCGGCTGATTGCATTTGAAACATATTATGGGACATCTGTCTAAATCTGAGATGATGTAATTATATAATTGAACATGTGGAGCTCTTTCCTGGAATATGGTTATTGGTAGTTGGCACAGGCCGAGAGTGGCCGGTCACAGCCACTACAAGAGAGAGAGAGAGAGAGAGAGAGAGAGGGAGAATCCCATAATCAAAAAAAAAAACTTGGGAACTCTACAATACCATTGAGTTTTGACAGCCATCTTTTAGACACCATCCCTATGGAGTCATATTTTAGACTGCCAAGATCTCTGTATATTCGAAGCAGGCGAAGCATATGCTTAAAGGCCAACCAGCAACCATGTGATAAACATACATACAGTACAGAAATAAACCAGAAGCCCCTTAAGTGAGAAAACTACTGTGAAATATTGCAAAAAGAAAAAAAATCAGGAGCACATTAGATCCCTTGTGGTCGATGCATGTTTTTTGTATTTCACACATATATTTCCCAGACAGCTTAATTTGCTGGTATTTGTTAGGCTTCTGTCTGTTGTTTGACAACATAGTGCACTTGACAAAATAACTTTGACATAAAATGTAGCTGATGAAGAGATTCATAACTCAAATACTAAACACTGTGAGACTGTTTTTCATCAAGCACAGATGTATAGCGTACACACAACAGCTAAGTTCTTTGCGGGGTGCTACACAGAAGCAGGTGCTGTAAACGTTAGTGCTAAGCCCGCTCAGTCCATTCATCAGACCCGTTATGCATGAGCTTGTCTGCACTCCACATGCTAATCAGAAGAAGCATGTCAGGCAACTGCCAAACAGAGCGTTCACCTGCACTTCTGCATGGCACTCCTCTGTGCTACTGGCCCTATCAGTATTCAGCCATCTAACTACAGCTGTTTCAGCACACAGCCACGGAAAAATGGCAACGGCTATATTTTACAGGTACTTGTGTTGATTGCACGTAAAATTTTACTGGTAAATCTGTTTGGCAATTACAGAGTTAACATAAGTTGGACGCATGTATAACATAAAAGGAAAATATTTTAAGGATATGTTTTTTATGTTTACATAAATTGTTTATGTATTTTATATATATATATTTTTTATGTATTTTTATATTTTGGCATTAGTAACACGGCAAGTCAGAAAATAAGAAAAAAAATCCAAGGAACCCCCTGCAGCTAATTTGTGAATATATAAGATTAATAAAAAATGACCAGAGACAATGATGAGTGTATGTTCACTCATTATGGTTCTCCATTTGTTACCTCTGAGAACAAAGAAAGAGTCACATAAGGACATAGTAAGAGTGAGAATCTTTAGGCAGGTCACGGTTGGATTTCAATTCTAGTGTTCTAGATTTTCGATGTTGGACTTGTCGTCAAATCCTCTGGAAAGATTCCATGTGAAAACGTGTGTTTGGATCCGCCAACAAAAACAGAAGTAGTGAGTATAATAAACTAGAGACAACTGGGTGGCTTTCGTTCTGTGTAAGTGTAATGCTGTATCAGAGGGAATGTCAAACAATGTTGACATTTACAGATGTGCACAGGAATGGTCAAATTTGTGCACATTACATATAGAGTTTATAACACTGTTATAACTGTGGTTGGTTATTTTATTCAAGATTTTGAAGTAAAAAAAAACTTGTTCAGATTCTTGCAGTTAAACGCATCTGATGGCTCTGTGTTTGTAAGCACACTTTCTTACATATTATGCTGCAGCAGATGTGCCCTGTTTGGTCGTTGCAACATGGCAGTTATCTGCAGATGTAATATGTTCTGCATGTTTCTTCTGCAATAAACAGGTTGTTAAATAATTAATCTAGAATTCTGATTCTGGCTTTGATCCAAAGCCTATCTGAGAAAGAATCAAAAAGCAAGAGTCAATGGATTCCCCCCACCCTTAGGGCACAGATAGCAAGCTCCTGAGTCTTCTATCTTCGCCTTACGTGTAAGCGGTGCTCATACACGCAGCTAAAAATTACTGATCCATACAGCGTTCAAAATTACATGTAAAATCAAGTTCACTTGAATAACCTTATACCTAAGCAAGAGCACAGGAGAATTATGAATCCCTGAGAGTACGTAAAATTAATGAAAAAGAAGCTACAACAACAAAAATGGCAAAAAGAGAATCTGGGTTCAGTAAACAATGAAGGCCGGCCTATTTTTCCTTGCAATGCGAGAAAATAAAGAGCGGGTGACGGACAATGGCATAGCTGATCAGAAACAGACAGGCACCAGGCCTGGGCAACCCGGCAGGTGGTCTGAGTCCAGAGCTCTTCGAAGGCTCCTCTTAATCCCCTTTCACCCGAGCTTCTCTTCTCTTCCTGCCCCTGACCCCACGCTGCGATGAAGTTATCACCCAATGCAGCCCGGCTCTCTGGCTGCATCAAAAACACAGCAGCTTTTATTGAACGCCATTTATCTGCATGAAAGCCGTGCAATTTGTCAAATAATATCTCCACTACTTACAGCGAAAAAGAAAAAACTCTGACCCATTCAATCAGGGGAAAAATCTTTCTTTCTGGAGCCTGAAGGAAGGTTTGTTTTGAACCTAACAATATGTGGTATTGCTACGAAGTCGCGCATAAACGGAAGAATACACAGAGGTCAAATACTTTAAAAAATATGCTATTTAAACTTCAGATTGAGAAAAAATAATAGAGAGTAGAGAATAGAGAGTGTTTTAAACATAGAACAAATGGTTATAATGAGTAACTGGGGCAGGTAGGAATGATGTGTATATATATCGATACATAATACTGGAAACTGGGGCAAACAATGGAAGGAAATGACGACAAGAGCCAAAATGGCGGTGGCAATGACGAGTAGGATTGAAAGCTGTACTCTATTTGTCCTACTTCACAGATAAAAGCTCACAGAGGCAGCTGAAGTGCCAGAGATTTCAAATCCATAGGTGGGAGAGTCATTGCTGCCCACCCGCAGAGATTTACGTGAAACAACACAAAAAAAGTTTTTTTTTATGGGGGGTGGAGCTTACTTATAACCCTCCCCCTTTCCTCCTGTGCTTTAGTGTGGTGTGAACAAAGATAGAGTGCGTTTTAATATCATAGGAGTGCTGTGCCTTTGTGCCAATGATTCCATAGACAGAGTACTAGCCAATCGCGCCCTCATTGGCTCATCTAGGCAGCGCTGCCGCTGATTGGGTGATGCCGTTAAGCCTTTGGAGGAATGGGGCTCAGAGGAAGTGTGTCTTGTACACACTGACACACAAGCATAATATGCATTCACAAAGATTCTTGCCAGTTCTAGCCTTCACATTACAAAGTAAAATCAAGTAGCGCTTTTAATTGTTAATGGCCAAATAACTGCTGCGTCACAGTCTGTGTTATAAACAGAATAATTAATATAAGAGCGTATGACACATTTTGTGTATTTTGCTTTGTTTTGTCTCTTTCGTCTCTCTAAGAAACCTTAAAAGGGTCTTATTCTTAAACTGTTCTCAAGGTTAAACTTTGTAATGCTGTGTTTATACAGCAAAGGTGGCAGAAGCTGTGTCTGAAACTACAAATATAGCATGAAAGGCTGTTTAATGCTGCACAGAACCGATGCAGCATCAGGACCACCTTTAAATCACAAGGGCTGAAGTGGGCCAGAGGTGGCATGTTTTTAGTATGTAGCACTGCATCTAAACACTGCATTTGAAACAGGCAATTAGCCACCTCAGAACAGCCTAAGTTGCACTGTGCAAAGATGCCTTAAGAGCCCTGACTGAACCTAGGGACTAACTAAATGTCATTTCAAATTGGGCCATCACTCACCTCAGACGCAGAAAGTGACACATAGGGATACCATCTGGTCACTCAGATCTGCCTCAAGCGTAAACGAACTAATCCATGGATGAAGGTCAAGGGCTCCAGTCATCAGTGTATCAAGGCTGAGAAGATCAGCAGACCAACCTGCAAAGAAACAGAGGGAAGAGAAAAAGAGGAGACATTTATTGCTTTGAAGACCTGGGAGAGCAAGAAAAGAAGGAAATGGATGTCATGTTTCACACTATGGGTTCACTGGGCATGTTCTCCGGGCACTAAAGGTCTCTTCAGCCTATTAGAGAGAGAGCTAACAGAGAGACTCTGGGTGTAATTAATGTAGTTCTAACGAGACAGACTGTGATGGACACTTAAAGCGCAGGCTAGCTAGTCCACATCCCTCTCCTCTCCACCCGAGCATGGCAAAACTGCATTCAGCGCTCAAACAAACCTGACAAGCTCCTGACACAAACTCTGGACCTCTCGGTCACAAGAAAGGCCGATAAATTAGACACAAGCTTTGATATTGTACAGAGAGTGAATGCTTTGAGAAGGCTTGATTATCATTCATGGATGCACCTAATCGAGACCTAATTGAGAGCTATTTACTGAGTGGCACAGTTTTGCATATCCTCTTCTTATTTGCAGGAGAAAGTGTGTGTGTATGACAGAAGGAGAAGTGGATGAGGAGCATTGGCTCCCTATGGAGATTGGGATCTGGACAATAGGAGGCTGGAAGATAGCATGTGGGGTTTAAACAGGCCTCCCGGTGAGCCATGAAACACAAACATCTCACTGTTTGAGAAGATAAGAGGGAGAACTGCCCACCTTAGCAATTACTATCATCTACTCAAAACCTGCATGACACCAAACAACATACCATAATGCACTAAAGAGTGAGATACAACCTCAACTGTGTCAGTGCACACAACCACCTAAGACCAGTACATCCACCTCACCTAAATTATAATTTATTGATCATATAATATCATATCTATAATATACATATAATATATATATATATATATATAATATATGATATTTTTGCTCAACTTGTTTGATCTGATGAGCTGCATTCAAAGTCGTTGCAAAATGTCTATAAATGAATAAATCTATATTAAAACATGTACATTGAAAAGCCAATAGATAGGACTGTGAAGTATTTAACACACACATACACACACACACATATATTTATCGATCTAAGGGAAGGCATTCTGTAGACTTGTATTGTTTTTATACATAGCTAGTTAAAACAATATAACATAGCCTAACCCTAACAGAAAACGTTCTGCATTTTTACAATTTAAAAAACAGTTTATTTGCTTTATTTTTATAATGTTGTTACAAATGAGGACATCCCCAAAAGGAGGTTTTGCTAAGATTTGTCAGATTTTGCTCACTTTTGGGTACAGATTTGTCCCCAATAAATGATTAAGTAAACCTGCACAAACACACACACATCCCCCCACACATATACAGGTTAAATGTACTATGAATAAAAATTATATTTAGTACAATTTTTACATTTTATTCATTATGCATTTAATTAAACAACAAAAAACACCATGCCCTGCAATAGCTTTCATCAACATTACTGCTCAGCGTGCTTCAGTGTGAACATGCATGCATGGCTGCATGTGTGAGAGAGTGTTTACATGCAGCTCTCAGGAGGCCTTGTCTGATTATTCCCCTGGCTGTAATAAACCGTCATATCCTGCACCACATGCATGTCCCCAAAGCGAGGGTCCTCTTGCGCTGCTCGAGTATTCCAGTCTGGATAAAGACTGCTGTCTGCGATTACCACTATAAAAATGTGAATCACATCATGAAAAGAGAAAACAGGATTCTCTGAGCAACGTGCTGACATGGGAACCTCCAGTGTTAGAAACTGACAGAGACAGTAGAAGACAGATATACAGACAGAAAGACAAGGCAGACAGACAGACGGATCACCAAGTCAGGCCATTTTACCCCATCCACACAAAGTACACCAACGAATTTACAAGGTGACTCTGATTCTGGTCACTGGTCATAGGTGCCATTTTAAGCATTATATAACTTGTTTATTGTATTCAGAAATATTTAGTTATAAGCTGACACCAAAATTGGAATAATTGTTATTTAATTTATTTCCTACCTCCAAAATGCAAAAACTTTTTCCTCTAATTTGTACTTGTAGCTATACAAATTTCTTAAATCAAATTTTTATCCAACTATTTACTACATAATTTGCTAAAATCACAATTTTCTTGAACAAAATACTGAACCAAGGTAAGTAGGAAGTTATATATGCTCAAAATACGTAATTTTAACAGCAGAATGTTAGCATTGTCCCCCATAACAACAAACAAATTTTTGTATAAGAAGCAAATGAACGACAAATTAGTTTTTTTCCAATTAATCCACCCATTGAGTCTCTCAGCCGATTACAGCTATTACTTCAATAAGGATTTTTGTTTACAGTAAAAATACTACAGCTACAGTCATGCAAACGTTTTTTTTTACTGCCAGAGACAAATGAAGCACAGAACCCTTTCATAGACTTCAACAGCGATCTCACGTCATCTCATGCAATGTGCAAGAAACATCAGGGGGCATAAATCAAAAGTTAATATAGTTCCTTCTCATCTATGGAAAACTAGTCAAGAACAAAAAGCCTTGGATGATAACAGAGTGATGATATGTGATTGATTATAATTGTGTTGACAGTCCTCTCCCATTCTTGGAATTGTTGGCAGATGAGTTTCCAGGACGACGCACAAACTACTTGTCACTTATCTACTTGCTTCAGGTGACCTGTGATCACAGCAGATAATGTTCATTTCTCCCTTACAATGTTAATTCACACCCAACAAAACAACACTCAAAGCAGATGTAACACAAATGAGAACCAGTTTTACTTAAACAGTTCTAAATGTAACTGTAAAAATGTGCAAAAATAAAAACTCAAAACTATTATAAAATGATATGAAAATACTTCTGTAATTCTCCTATCAGGTAAGTCATATAAATAATTAAAACATGTCAACATTTTTAGCACATTCTCATAGCAGCTCTATGAGAAAGTGCTCTCTTTGAAATTTTTGATTATGATCTGTCAATCATGGCGTTCAGCAGTTAAAAATATATGAACAGTGAACATTTTCTATTAAAATATAGTTTCATGTTTCTTTGTATAACTCTGTGGCCTCTTTCTTCTCTCACAATGAAATCATTTAAATTCAAATCAATACTTCAGGTTTATTTATCAAGTCTGTTGTTTATTAAGTATATAGCCATGTAATCTGGTTAATTACATGACCGTACAGTCAGCTAGTCATCATAGCCATATAAACTCCTTCAGGCTGAACCGAGACTTGTTCCGTTTATTTTGCAATAATGACCGACTGGCTCTTGACATTATTCCTTACCTGTTCCCTGAACAGTTGTTTTTGGTCTTAATGGTCAGACCGGGTTTTCATTTGCTTGAATTGGCTGTTGAGTGCTGAAGTAGTCTACATGTGAACATTGGGTGAAGAGAGGGCTTCTAATATTACAGTACACCCACACTAGAACCATTACTGTTTGCTATTTTTCCTTCTCTCTCTTCCTCCCTCTTTCCTGTCTCACGTTTCTGGAAGCCAAGGTTTTTAGTTCATTAGTTGTGCTAAAACTATTTCAATTACAATCAGCCTAATTTTTACGTATTTACAAGGGGAGATGTTTTATGCATCGGGTACTGTGCATGTAACGTTCCCAGGACGTGATCTGAGGTTTGAGGCGGGACTCACTGGAGGTTAATCATATAAGTTTCAGAGCATTAGAAGGAGCGGAGAAAAATGTACTGAAATGACAATCTGCTTTTCTCAAGGCAGTTCTGTTGGGAGAAGCGCTGAAGGCTTAAATTTCCTTCAAGCTTCTACTGTCTGCTTCATGCACCTGGAAGCAATCAGCAGTAACCTTATTACATAGAATAGCAGAATAACAAGTACTATTTATACCGCTGATCACACTTGCTTTATTTCTCTAATGGTGCCGAGATTCGGTTGCAAATTGCTTGTGTCACTTTCCCCCCGCAACTCATAAGAAGGTGTTGCTGACCTGTCCAAACGAATAAAAGGTGAAAGGCGAAAGAACGGGCGAGCGAGCGAAATGACAAAACGAGGGGGCAACTACTGAGGAGCCTGAAAAAAACTTCCGCACAGAGCGAGTGGAAAGAAGGCGAGAGAGACTGTAAAACTCTAGAATTACATAAAAACGGACTAGCCTAAATGAGGTATGGCAGGTTGGTTCAGGCGTCTCTATTTTTAAAACCAATTAAGAGGTACATTAACACCACAGGTTAAAAGGACCATCTCTGTTCTTGGCAGTGAGGCCTTTGCTGAATAAATGTTTGGCTGTTTCATATTGATGGGAAGATAATTAAGTTTATGTAATTCTCATTCATTACTTATTTACCATTTAATTACAATTAATCTGGTATTTTAAAAAAAAGTTTTATGCTGTATGTCCACGCAAGACTTTCAAAGAATGTCTTTTATTCATCTCCCACGCTTCTATATTCACGGCGGGCACGTGACATTTTGAAAATGGACCGTCTTGTCTTCATTCACAAATAAAGGAAAGCTGATGCAGCAGCATAACTTTTAGCCAATCCCTCTGGGACTGTCTAGTCCACCAAGGCAAATCGGAGCTCATTCTCCCCTGAGAGAGCTTGGCCCATTTTATGACAATCACAACTGTAAAACATGAGCACCGATTTACTTTTCACAGTCTTTAAAGGTTGTATCATGAAAACGCGTAACAATTTTTAGGCTTCCGTCTTGCCGCCTGTCGCTAGTGATACATTAACCAAACAGGAGTCAAAGTGGATCAAAACATTTCAATGCTAGACACACGGACGTCAGACTCTCCACACAAAGAGAGTGAAGCGGAGGACATTTTCTGAAGAGGCTGCGAGAAGGATTATGTTGTGATTTTAATTGAAAGGATTGTGAAATCGGCCCCATTCAGCTCAAGGCGTCTCACAGCTGGGGCGCTGAGATGGAGGCCTACTTTAACGGCACGCTGAATACCACCCTCTCTACCCAGAATCCACCTCTGTAGCCTGATCTGGCATACCAGCACCTCATTGGCTTGTTGTATGATTTCAGTTAAAGACCCCCTCCCAGCAACCCATTTGGTAGCGCGGAGAGAAAAATAGCACCAGCAATCACTTGGAAGAGCCAACCAATCACATTATTCGCATCAACATGGGCGCTATTACCCCCAGTTTTACTACAGAGATGCACGTTTGAACAGACAAATAGACATAAGGAGTAAGGAGCTAAAAAAATAATTTATGAGCACAGAGGCTTGATCCACACGAAGAGAGCAAGAAACAGACAACAGAAACAAGGTGGCACAGAAAACCAGACTTAGACGTACCTGCTTTTCTTGACTGAATTCACAAAGTTCAGGAGAATCCAGAAAAAAGTAAAAAAAAATGAAAGAGGTTCTAAATTTAAAAACATGCCACACAATGAGAACCTTCCCTACCTATTAGCTATACACAAAGACAAGTGTGGAGCACTGTGTAGTGTTTACCTGTCATAGTATACGTGGAATACAGGATATACTGAATATTGTGTTTTTCCTTTTCATCTCATTTTACTTCTGTCATTTTACTCTGTTTACTCACTGTTGTCAGTACCATAGGTTTACATGCACGAGGAATTTGCCTTAGATTACTGCAGCTTAACAGACAGTATAATAATAATATATATTAAAATATATTATAAAAATAATATTACTTTTTCATTGTTATTTTATTTAAAACGTTGTGCAATCTACTATATGAACTGTAAACAAATTTAAGAATATTAAAAAATTAGGAAATTAAGAAATAAATGTACATAAGAAGTAGGCAGTGGATTACAGAGAGAAATTTGAAAGAGAGAAAATGTTTAATTGTTTATAGAGGAGAATTTTAAACTGTAACAAGAAAGATTGCTTCTGCAAAAAAACAGAGCCAAAATCAATACAACAAGACGAAACAATGATCATCACCACTGTGCAAGTTTATTATAGCACTATTGTGTTGCAAATATTTCTAAACCTTGCATTGCTTCGTGATTCTTAAATTGAAAGACAGTGAGAGAGAAACAAAGAGAGGAAGAGAGAGATGCATTTGACGGGCCCACAGGCATGAATGTCTTCTCATTCAGATGGCCAATTATCACAAATGAGGCAACAATTAAATAATTAGCTAAAGCACTATGTAACAGATTCTAGTCACAATGAAGAGAAAGACGAGACTCAAAGCATGTGTAATTAAATATAGTTGGGAGAAAACAGAAATATCTGGTTACAGATACAGCCGAATCGCACAAACCTGATAAATAAGGACAACACGATTCATATTTACTTAAGAGTCACTTCTTTTTTACAATATAGGAGCGAACAAAGAGGCCACAAAAAATCACATTTACAAAAATACAGTCAATGACCTCAGACATTAATCTTTCAATATTTATAGTTGGAACAAGGTTTCAGACTATAAATACAACACACTGTAAACTATAACACATTTCTACACCTGCCAATGATAAGTGAACTGAGAAAATATACCAGCTATAAATATTTACAGGCCATGAAACTGTATGCTGTATCGTTTGTTCTGTAAAAAATACATTCCAATTATAATGACAATATGATTAGTTTGCTATTGCTTTCTTGTACATTTGTGACAAACGATGCGGGTCATTACGTATCATATTTTTATATTGGTGGTTTAACATGAGGAAAATTCCACACATCCCTACATGTCTGAGGAAACCAGTGTTTTTGCTCCTGGTGAATGCTAATTTCGGATCTTTGCTGGAAGTCGAAAACAGTTAAAACTATGACTGTTGTTGCTGTAGAAAATAGAGCAAAAAAGAAAGTTTTTAATATAATTAAAATAATAGCGTACAAAAAGTTATATTACATAAAGCGTACATATATATAAGAATATTAAATCCTTAATTTGGCTAAATGAACCAAAATAAAGCTAAATAAATAAACACGTTTCAGACAAAGCGGTTATTCTTCAAACTGTGCAGGGAATCATCGAAACCGGTGCAACCAGGTAAGTGGAGCTTTAAGATGTTAAAACAGCATGTGGAATAGTGTGTGCCTGTGTTTTACACAGAAACAGCATCTTGCTGCGATACAACAAATCTCTTTGGCTCAAGGATTTCACACCTAGGTGTAAATTAGAGCCTGTTTCGGCCACGAGTAAACAGATCTTTTCGTGTCGGGACATGAGCACCATGCAAATCTGAATTCCATCTGTGTTAGTACAACGAAAGCACAAACCCCACAGCGAAATGTGCTGGAAATTTGCAACAAGCATATATTTGAAACATAGAATGTAAACAGCAGATCATATCTACTATACAGTTCCTCTAGTCTCTGTCCTCTAAAAGAAAACAAAATAGAAAAGCACGAGAAAGGAAAAGAGAATGATAGAGAGAGACAGGAGGGGTGGAGGGCACACAGACTCCTGCTGTGAAGAGCCAACTGTGCCCTCTAATGGCTGTATATCAGCTGAGCAGAGATGGAAACATAACACGTATTTCAGCAAGCTGACTTCCAAGCTGTTCTTTCAACACTTTTTTATGCTGTTGCATTGTTTAGGTTGAATGCTTAATGCTTTAACCCGTTCTCATGCTGTATGTGATGCTGGTTGTCAGATTGCAGATAACCTGGTCTGAAATCTTGCATGCTGTAAATTCTGTTAATGTCATAGTCTGACTTGGGCTATAATGTCAGACTGGGCAAAATTTGTCTTAGGACTGGTTACGATTGATAGTGTTGACTGGCCAATTTTGTTATGTTTTGACATTTACACAAAACTAAACTGGTACCGCACAAACCTAAGCAAGCCCTTGTGCTGGTGTTTTGCCTTGAAAATCTAATTGCATTGATCATATATCATATAATCATAATGATCAGACTGTGAAATGATGCTGTATGATATTTATGCTGCAAATCATATAGGCAAGCTATTTTTGCATATTTATTTCAATGGCTCTCTGCCTTTTTAAACCTCACACACGTCATTCAATGTTGGGCTCTGATTGGTTCATCTATCAATGGCCGCCATACTACATGGCGGCAACCCAAAATTACAGACGATTCATCACAAAGGAAACTTATCCTCAGTCTGTGAGCAAATCACACTAAGCAATAAAAGACTGTATGGTTTGACCTGTGATAAAATAAATTATATATGATATTCAAAATTTATCTCAGATGGTCAAATTGCAGCCAGAATTATATAGTGTGTTTAAAAATTTAACCTGATTCGATCATCACTGCATTAAAAGCACATCGAAATTTCTTCTGAGAAACAGTTCCAGGGTAAAATGTCTCTGCTCTTACATATATCTAATCCATGGAATCAAACTATTATAACTATGCAGGTTAATCACGATTTGAAAAAACAAAAAATGTTATAAAGCAATAAATGTCGCTGCATGGTGAGTGTTAATTTCAAAGGTCGTAGTGCGGTTCAAGACAAAGAGTTTGACTATTAAAGCACCAGCAGTAAGGTCAGGGCATGTGTAAAAGTTTTATGCCAGTTGACAGAATTGCTACTGTACTACATTTTGCATTTATAATGTAAGTACTGTAAAGTACATTTGACATTATGCCTTGCAACTATTTTGTTTTCTAAAAACTATTTGTGATGTACTAAACAAAGTTGTTGGTAATTTTGCTAATATTAATATGAAATATATTTTATTTCATTCTGGGGTGGGACCAAAAGTATAAATCTTTGTAGCGCAAGTAAAAATCTCAATCCAACTGGGCCAGCAGAAAAACAACCCTTATTGCTGAGCCATGACTCACGAGCATTGGACAATATCAGCATGAACAGTACAGTCAATAATAAATAAATCAATAAAAATAATAAAGAAGCTAAACCCTTGACCTCTGCTAAATGTGTTAATAAAAGTTAGCCACTCTTACCCTTGTGAAATCCCCGTTTGCTTCCATAACAACAGCACCATCCTGCTGACAGCCGAAACACAATAAACTCTATCGAAAAATGCCTTTAACAAGCCAAAAGACTATACTGTAAAATAATAATGACCGCTCTCTCAGACATGGACGGGACATGTAAGGGTGATCTCTGCTCAGCTGAGAACAGCTGTCGTGTGAGGTGTACTGACGCTGGGCTGGTGGGATTGAGAGGGAAGCTTCGGAGGGGTCAGCGCCTTTGTGCACATGTCAAACGAAGGGGGGCATCTCACCAACGACGCCCCACTTGCTGGGCTCTTGTTTGGGTTACCCCATCAATGGTTGCTTGGCGCAGCCAAAGATGTTTATGGGGTGCGGGGCATTAGCTTTGGTCTTCACCCCACCTAAGGTGAGAAAACAATGGCGGTGTGCCCATACCGCGCACATCGCCAGCTAGTCATTGGGCAGGAGAACCGCTGCGGTCGAGAGCGAGACAGTGGAACTCCAGCAGAAGAAGAGAGAAAAGGATCCCTTGCCAGGGGTGGAGAGATGGGAAGATGGAGGGAAAAATGTGGGCGATTGGAGGGAGGGAGTGGGGGGGTCTCACAAAGGAGCGGCGCAGGGAATGCGACAGCCTTGAAGACACCTGAGAGACAGCGGCAGAGTGGAAAGCCACGGCTGATGTGTCAAAAGCAGCAAATGCGCTCTGACACGGGTCAATCCCTCCCCTGCCTCTACAGGTCAGAACCCGGTCACCCTGGCAACCGCTCAGACTGTGTATCTATGGCAGCGAGGGAGCTGGCTCATGCTAATAGATTTCAGCACGAATTTCAGCATTCAGACATATATGACCTGAATGCAAACGGGAAAAAAATCCAACAGATAGTCAGACACACCTGTACACACGTTGTGCAATGAGGACAAATGAATGCATGCTCACAGAGAGAGACACCAAAGGGCTTTCGCACATCCGCACGCACATTTCACTTCTCTTCTGTTGAGTTTTTTGGTCACACTCTCCTGTGGAGACTGTTGGCACATTGTACTCAAGGACACTCAAACAAAAGGAAAAAACACATTGGTGACAAGACCTTCAAAAACATCAGTTTTTTTCGAACACATTAAACTGTTACTCTGGAAGACATTATCCTTCAGAGCTTCGTCGTCTCATGTCTAAATTAAGCCCCACCCTAATGTGGTACTTTTCAGTCTATGCTTGAAAACATCATAACAAGCCAGACCAAGAACAAGCTTGTCTCCATCATGCACACACACACAAACATAATGACTTGCATATACACATAAGCACTGAGAACAATTTTCTTCATCTGCAGCAGTTGGTTTAATATACTTCTGAAATGTATCTTCAGTTTTGGTCCAGACAGGATGACTAAGTTCAACAAATTGGATAACTGAAATAAAATATCTAAAGGCTAAAGTGTAAAGTCACATCTGGTTGATGATACATGATAGTAGTTTGTATTTATATAACGACTGTTATTTACATGCAACATCCACAAGCTGTATCCAAGTACCGACATATTCTTGCAATGTTCTAGGAAATTTGTCAAAGTCAAAGTTTTTATTCATTCTTCTAAAATAAATTTAAGATTTGAAATATTACTTTAAAATAAAAACGCATAAACCAGAATACCTAAACATTTGTTGAATTACAGAAATACTTTATTTGAATTCTGAATTATCCATTTAAAAAAAATATTACAAACATAAAATCATTCCATGACAATAAACAACATGCCACATAGTTTAATTTGTATTTACCACAAATATCCATATAGCCCATTGATTATATTTACAGCAACAACATTATATATGTGTGCATATCACAAAATAATGTAATGTCCTAATCTAATATTTGTTTGCTGCTAATAGTATTTTTAATATATATATATTAAAATATTAATATATAAGTTCCCTTTATCTTTGTAAAAAGCAATTGTAGTAGATATTGAAATGAAGCAGTGGAATTTCAATTCAAATGATGAATAGCTGTATTGGCTGTAGAGTTTAAAAAATGCAAATCAATTCAGAAAAGAGTACTGAAAGAACACAACATCTACAAACAGCTTGTTTATAAATGCTTTAACTATATTCTTTGACTGTATATTTTAATTTGTTTCGCAAGGGAAAAGAACAACACTGGAAGTGAATCACAATTGAGTGGATAGTTTAATAATGTAGTGAATTAAAGTTACATTTGCTGAAGAAACAAAAACAAAGATTTGTGGTGTACTAAGTTCTAAATATTTGTGTGTGTCACTGAAACAGAGGAGAGCAATTTATTATAATCTTATTAGCATTTCTGTACTTTATGTGAATAGCCTAGCGATTCTGAAGTATGACTAATTAGTTTGTCTATGCAATATGGTGCTAAAACACACAGGATGGCTCCTAACGCCACAGAGTATGGAACTGCAATAACAAAAAGAGATGAACATAACTATTACTAAGTCATTGCGCGCTGTATCTGGTTTAGTTATCATTTACATTTATACCTGATTATGAGACGGTAGAGTACACCGTATTAGGTGCTGATAAGGATTTGCTCCCTTTAGGAGCTTTTTTTTCCTCTTAATTTTTTTTTGTTCTACCCTTTTGGACTACATGTCACATAATGTTAATGTAGACATAATGTGTGACCAAACCAGTTAATTTTAAAGCTACTATATAAAGTACGAAACATATTGACAATGTTTTTGGACTTACTATAATTATGTTCAGCTTTATTATAATTATAATACAGTATTATAAGTATTATACTTTAAACATTATGAGTATTATAATGTTTAAAGATTTCAAGCATTATAAATTTGTATGTCTATATATGTGTAAACATTGTGGAAAGAATGAATAGATACTAG
>JAZGTJ010010146.1:0-18460 GCA_036877575.1 Botia almorhae | reverse complement strand
AATTAGAACTCAAAGGTCACGTACCTTCTTGGACTGTGTCTCAAATGTGGATGGCAGCATGTTTGGGAAAAGCTTCAGTGCAATAGGAAGCAGAAACTCCATAAACGGAACGATGATAAAAACCAGAAAGGGCAGAAGCCGGAAAACATCTGCACATGTCCTCAGGAACTGTGATTAACATGAGAGAAGCGCTGATGTCAGAACATAAATGGCTGCATTGTTAACTAAATGTAATTACTGATCTACAATTATTGACCAGTCATTCAATTTAATCTCTAAAATCCAGAGTGAATTGTGTGTTATCCATTCACACAGCATAACATAAAAACAACCAAAACTGAAATGAACTAAAACCCCTGACATACTTTTCATTAAGTGTTTAGACCTAAGACTACAGCATGATCTGCTCTGTCAGATAAACAAAGGAGAGTAAAATGAGAGCTCAAATCCTACAGGAAGATTAACAAAAAGAGAGAGAATTTCTCAGAGGGAATTTCTAGTACATCTCATAAATCTCTGGTCATATTCCACAATGGATATGCAAAATAAGAATATATTATCCTACTATTATGTATAAATAATTTAGTTTGTGTTGCACTTTCTTGACCTTATGCTGAAAAAACTCAGCATAAGTATATAATAATAAAATACTACTACAGTATGAAGATCTAAGGAAAATCACATTAGGAATATTGGAAATTAAAACATTCAGGGGAATTCCAGTAAAGACCATTTGGAATTTGGAAACATGCTTAACTGCCACAATACAAGAACTCATAATGACACTAAAAATAGCAATGTGATGTGATAACAGCAGAGGCTACCAGACTTAACCAGTCATGTGCACTCCATTTGACAAGCAGGGACTTCCTGAATCAGGCAATATTTAATCGGTAATGAAACATGATGAGTTCAGAAAATGAGGGAAGATAACAAAGGAGCTTCAGCTTCGTGAGGGGGTCCCTACACGCCTGATACCACCTGTGTGTCAGCAGGCCTATAGGGAAGGATTTAAACCAGGTCTTGAAAAGAGCTTTTGTGTTTGGCCCATTGACATGTATATCACCACACTCACAGAGAGAACGAGAAAGAGAGAGAGAGAAGGGAAAAACAGCAAGGCCTGAATTGTGAAATATTCAGGGAAGAGTGAGTGGGAGAGCGAAGGCATTCCAAAGGAAGTGGCTGGGCGAGAGCGGGACACAGGCAGAGGGGTCGGGAAGGGGGTTGACAACTGATCAAAAGCTAAGGGAGCCCACGCTGTGTGAGGCTGCTTGTGAATAGGCAGGATTAAAGATGAAGGAGGTCAGAAGAATAGCCAGAGTGAGGTGCGACAGATGCTAGCTATGGCTGAGGCATTAGCATACCTTCACAATGCTAATGTTGACAGAGCTCAAACCATAAAACACCTTAGTAAACTCTTGATAACCCCCTACTAAACATGAGTATTGAACATTATATAACACAATATAAATTATTTACTAGGTTATGAATGTGTCAAATACTGGGACAAAACTAGCCACAAGAGCTTATTATTAAGATAGTTGTTAGTCTAGAAGTTAGTTACTAGATTTTTCGAAGAAAATATACTAAGGTGTTTTGACTGGTTAGCACATTGCTGTACGGTTTCTAGCATGTTCTAGGTGTTTGTGAAGTGGCTAAATATTACCTTGCAACAAAAGTTTCCCAGAACACTTTTATTTTGTAAGGTAACGTCTCCACCAGAGTAAATGACCACACCTCAATAATATTGCAATGGCTGATAATGACAGGCATTAATATCCTAGCAACCTAAGAACAGACAGTTCTATCTGAGAGTGAAAAACAGAGACCAGTGACACAATGCCTGCTTAAGTCATTTCCAGTACTGACAAGACAGGCAGGCGGTCAACAGCTCTAGATTACATGCGTCAGTGGAGTGTCATCTTACAACAGGGCACGTAACCGTCTGGGAATTTGAAGCTGGGAAAATATTAGCACTATGCTAACAGTCTAAAACATGTGATACCTCAGATCTGCTGTGCAATGTATTTTGTGAACCGTTATAATATTAAAGAACAGGGAACTTGTATGTATAGTCATATTGGTCAAACAGTATGGACAGTATCATCAAACCTTTTATTTGCTAAAGTAAAAGAGACAGACAATAAACATCCATCTAATATATTCGTTTAAGTGTGTCTTATCTAGTTTCTGTTTCAACTATTTTAGAGAACATATCTCAGTGGAACATCAGTGGGATTCAGTGCGACACAACTAGAGTCAGCCTGGGTTTTGGACCAACTGTGTGTCAATATTGATCAAGCATAGGGAGCCAAAAAGATAAATGTAAAGGTAAAGTGTGTGTAATTTTTGTACCACCAAATAGAAATACAATTTATTTTAAGTTGCCCGACTGAGCAGGATATAACAATATTGGCTTAATGAGTTTAGGATGGGGCTATCTGTTTGTCCAGCCAATAGCTGATGGAGGGAGTGTCTTTTTGGTTTTGTTCGGTTTTATTATTTGGGAAATTACACACTACCTCACCTCAACCTGTTTCATGAACTAAATATAAATATTATCTAATAATTGACTCTGAGGTCTCAGGAGTGCTCTGAAATCCCAAAAATCGTATGGCCTTCTGACTTGCAGAGTAATCTCCAGTCGATTGTTCCTTAAAGACTGGTCCTGGCACTAATTTCAATCACTAAGCAACAGACGTTATCCAGTCAGACTTTGTAGAGCTGGGATTAAACTACGGAAGAACGTTAACCTCCAAATCCTCCTACTATACTTAATTACATTACACTGGGCTAAATCCACAAGGCAAAGACACACAAACAGACAATTTACAGTCCAGCAAGATTAGTTTCATGAAAATTGACAGGACAAAGCACAGAGTTACGTAAATGTTCCTGTTGTCTAATGCATATCATGTCTAATTAATATTGTATTGTATTTGAACTCATGACAAATCTGTACAGTTTAACTAGTTACATTGCTAATGCCAGCATTTAGTATATCAGTAAATATCTATTAACAAAGCATTGCAACAAAGGACAAAAGAGTCTTATATCTGCTTTGCTCAACTACCAATGTGAGTGCAGACATGCACAAGTCATATGATCCACCATCTGATAAAATTAGAAACTGCTTTTGGAAACCTGTTAAGTAATTTTGAGGGGATTTTTTTTATACCTGTCTCCTCTCACGGCGCGACAGAGTGTTTCCATTAAGTATCCTCCAGAGCATGCGCACAGCAATGGTTGTTTCTATCCACAGTAGGCGGAACCCATGATAATAGTGCTTCACCTCATCAATCACTCGTTGCCCTAGCGTCCGTCTCACCGGCTCTGCATCCACTGTTGGACTGTAGACTGGTCCACCCTCCTCAAGCTTTTTATTTCGATCCTTCAGTGAACGTAAAGAACGCTCTACTTTTGAATCGTCATGGAGACGGCCTGTGGTATGCACCCACCGAACAGAGGTGTTTTGTGGCCAAGCTATCGTCCTGTGGTAAGTGGAGAGGGCGTGGCCTGGCAGGGCATGTTCAGGTACTAAGATGGCACAGTACATACGAGGTGACGTGGTTAAGCGGCGATGACTAATAGAGAGATCAGGGTGCAGGACAGATGATGCATGAGGCCACACGCTGCATCCAGCAACAACAGGACTGTTGAAAAACAGACAGTACACATCAATGTAACTTTGCAATAAGGACCTTTTAAAGAACTTAGATTGGTTGGTTTTATGACTACGGCTTTGAAATCCGTTGAAAAAATTCTTTGTAGTACAATCATTTCCATTAATGCAACAGCTTTATCGGAGCAAGCAAGTTGATAAAAGTGAGTTGTGGTAAATCTGTTCTGTTTACCTCTTTGTGGCTAATCGCAACGCGGTGCAATTAAAGCACACTCCTTCTGTTAACTTTCCTGAAAGAGAATCCAAGAAAGAAAAATCAGGAGCAATAATATACATCAACACAATCTAAAAGAAGTAATGATTTATGAGCTCAACATGAAGTGTCTACAATACACCAAAAGTACAATAAAAGTACATGCAACAAAAGTTATACTGGCCAGAACACTATGTACTACACTAGGTATTTGTGCATAGTACAACAAAACAACATTCTAAGCTTGTATTCTGTTGTGTGTGTGGGTGTTCTCATACTCATATTTTGTAAGATGATACAACGTAGGATAAGAGGTCATGAAATGCTACATGCCTGTATAGGACCAGAACAGAATAGGACAGGACTTGGATCCATGCCACTGGTGCATGCTTGACCAGAGAAAACTGCTGTACAACTGCTTAAGCATTTAAAGGTGTAACCAGAATGTTTTTTACTTCTACAGAAATTCATAAATTAGTACATTAGAAAAATGTGCTTAAAAGCATATAAAGTATAATAGCATATTAGCAGCCTAATAAACTGATTTTTACATGAAGCGGGTCGCCACATGGGGGCTGCCATATTGAAATCACATGGCCAGACAAATACTACTCGCTTTATTTCCTCTTTATTTCCGCTGCAGTGATTACAGAGTTTACATTCTGATATTATCATTTATCAATATATAATATATATAATTAATATAAATAATTAAATAATTTATAATTTATTGTTGCCCATTCCTGAAAGATTTTCCCCATCAGTGCCTGTTTATTTATACTGCTTTTGCAGTTCTCAGAGAGGTTAAATAAAACCTCTCATTGCAGTCATCCGGTCAGGGCTTTACTGTAGCTTTTAACTGGTAATGACCTTCACAAGCTTGACATTTGTGACAGACGCATGCACTCGAGAATGACTGAGCACATTTCAGTAACATCCAACTCATGCTAAAGTTAGCCACAGCTCTTCAGGCTTTGCTGAGTAAATATTACATTGATTATTCACTACAGTGCTGTAACCTACCCCAATAAAAGAGGCTTCAGAATAGCACTGTTACAGTATGCTATTTTTGGAGACTGACACTTTTTCCATTTGTTTGCATTGTATAATAAACAGCACAATCTGCTAAACATTTCCTTAGTCATAAAGGTTTGGATTAGAATAAAATGAGTTTTTGTTTTTAATTAAACTACTACTTTGAAAATGAAAAACTGAAAGAGTGGAATGCTCTTATTATTCAAATTCTGGATTTTCAAGGAAATCCCTTGTTTGTTGAAAGCCAGTAAAGCTATTCACCCATTTGTTCTCACACTTTCTGTCTGTTTCCCACACACGTTTATACACATACTGTACTATTCACCATCAATGGAATACAGCAACACATTAAATCTGCTGTTCTTTTGAATCATGTCCTTCTCAACTGTTCGAGTGCTCTCAAACTTTATGCAGGCTCACATAATGCAATCTTTAGATTGCATTGCAGTATCTTTATTCTTAACTTAATCTGCTCAGAAACAACAAGTGCAGACCAGACTCCATAACTAAACCATTCTCATCCCCCTTCTCTGGGCTTCTATACTACAATATCTTTAAAACTTGTGGTCCAGTGCCCAGGTGAATGCCTAATCTCTCTACAATACTGTTTGTTAGACCCTTGAGGCCCATTGGCCCGGTGTCCCTGGGGTAGCCAAATCCTCTTAATGGGAGGATGTTCATGTTGAAGGATAAATGCGTTCTGTCTGTCTTCTTTCTACTGTCACTCTCTATATTTAACTCTCCTGGACTTTTGGCCTCACATCCTGAGGTCAGTGTGCTGATGGCAGAAGGCTTGAGATCTCTGTCCTCTTATAAGCGGCTTTGTGTTTGCATGTAGACAAGTTCTCTTAAACAATAATATGGCCTGCCTATAATAATGTGATGTTGAACTTAATGAACTTACGACATCTGTAAATGATTGTGTTGTCTAACTTCCTTTAAGGGTGGAGTAAAATAATTTTTTGTTTAACACAACTTGGTGGTCATAAATCTTCCTTTCTGTTTTGGTTGCCATGGAAACTACATAACTACAACAGATTGTAGGGTGTGCCTGGAAGAGAATTAACAGAGGGTAGGCTAAGAACCAGGCATAGGGCTCCTACATAGCTTCTAGTCAAAGCAGAACTGAATGGCTGATGAAATTGTTAACAGTAAGCAACTTAAAAGTGAAGTCTTTTGTGAACTTTAAAGTGTCATTTTGTCTTATATGCCAACCTTTTTTTACAGCAATAAGTCCACATAACTTGATTTTTTCCAGTGTAAACACTGTGGTACTATTAAAACACTGCTCTGTTGCAACAGCCCACCAGTTAATATTTTTGCAGTTCTGTTTGATACAGAACAGGCACAGACGTTACAAACTTAAGCAAGAGTTGGAGCGTGCTCAAAAATGGAGAAAGCAATCAATGTACACAACAGTTATGATCTACATACTTTCATCTAATAACTACACTTGATATTATACATTTGCTAACATTATAGGTCGCCTTTTGCCATTACAACCAACAAGAATTATTTCCCACGATCTGAACTCCTGACCCATTATTCAGAACCGTTCCACTGTAGTTTTGTTCACGTCTTATCAAAAGTAGCAACTCTTGTTAGATTCAGGCTGTTATTTATGTATATCTAAAATAGTTCTTTTAAAAAAACTTTTCACTGCAGCAGACATTATGTTAGAGGTTAACCTCTTAAAAATATACACAGCAACCTTTTTGCCTTTGCCACAAATGTGGTATTACTTGTCTGTATGAAAAACAGCAGAACCACACTCCTCTCAAGATGGTTGCTTGTATACAGAACATCACAGCCTGTGCTGGCACATTTAACCAGCTTGGTAGAAGCCCTGTGGAGTGAGCTAGTGACCTGATAGTACAATCTCAATTCTGGCAAGAGGTGAAGTAGGTTAAGACTTCACAAGGCAAATTTATCTCAGTGTAAACCTTTTTCTGGTTGTTTACATTGATGCTGCTAATAAATATTCAGAACTGTGCTTCATCTTTCAGGTCTATAAACGTGTTTGTCAGACAGTGGACACAGTTCTATCGGTATAACACTGACAATCAGACTTAAGACTCAGACTTAAAGACTCAGTTATAAATTCTGCATGTTTAAGCAGTTTTTAACTACCTATGCCAATGGACCTCTAATTTATAGGCTGCAGAGTTTGGTTAATCATTACCCAGACCACAGGCTCAAAGAAATAAGGTCCACATTGAGGTTTCTCAGGAAGCACCTAAAGTAGATTTTGAAATCAGTAACGCATTGTAAAAGTAAAAGAGCATTTGTTTACTTTGACTTAGTGGAATATGAACATAAACTCCCTCAGGGGCAACACCACTTGCTATAGCTGCGAAATCCAGTAATTTAAGCGTAATACACTAAATGTGTATTTTCATAATTTAGTCGGAATAAAACAATACCTTCACACAACCATTTAAGTATAAGTAAATGCCTAATTGCTATAAATGCCTTTTTTACCTAAAACAAGTCTGAAATATGTCAGGATTAGTTATCAGGCAGATATAGATAACTTGCATTTTTGTGGCCCAAGAGGTTGCAAAACAGCTGTTTTAAATAAATAAATCAGATATAACCCAAATAAGAGTGTTTCTGTCCCTCTATAATATTTTTTTTTCAAATGTACCCATTATTGAGTGATATTTAGAGTGCAGCAGCCTTGAGACTAAAGCAAAACTACTATTGACTTCTTTTCTATTGATTTCTTTTTTTTTCGCATTATAAGTAGAGCATTACTCCATCAACTGGACCAGGATCAGATGTTCCCCTCCCAACCTAAAGCTCCTCAAAGTCCCGGTGTCACCACCGCTATGTGTCAGCTTTTGTCATTTCTATGCGCCTACTCTGAATATGGTACATAGTTTAATAACGTCAAGCAACTGTAATACAATGTACAAACAAGCCCGTTTCCTATAGAATTAAAGGTCGAAATACAGAAGTAGTTACTGCAGTCTGCGACATACGGCGACGGAGACTGTCCTCAGATAACATCGGAGACACTGTGCTAATGAGCTTGTCTCTATAAGCCAACCTGTACTGGATATCAGCCCTACAATGATATAGGCCTAGCTACATTACGACTAAGCTATATTAAACATTACTCAGACCGCGTTCTCAGACCTTAAACTATACTGCTTATCGATGTCAATATAATTGCATTAGCGTTGTCTGATGGAAGCGTCAGTCCGTCTATTAATAAGAAATTAATTTTATAATTACGTAAACGTTTCTTTAAATGTGTGTCCTGTGTTCATAATAACAATGAACTGTTGCTTTCTAGAAACGACTTACAGTAACTGAGCATGACACAAAAGCTTAAACACGTGTGACGCAAACACAGGATCGCCTCTATTATTTGTGCCTGTACAGCCGATGTACTGGACGCATCTCTCCTATATTGCCTATATGTGAATCATTTGTTTGAAAACCTTTATGCCTGATTATTTACGAGAAGGGTTTCGATCTGTGACGCTAGACACACTTAGCTTGTTAGCTAATCACTAAGTGGCTAGGTCATGAACATGACGATTTACACATGACAAGGGCCCGGAGTTACAGTCTTTATTAAAGGCACATTTTGACGTACATTGTCCGGAGCAGGTATTTTTTAATAACACCGAAAATCGATCAGTAGACTCTATCAAGGCCTTGCTACGTTTTGCCGTAATGAACCAAAGTGGTTACTGTACGCCGGTAGCTGTAATGTATGCCTACCCGCATATTTGACAGTTCATGGGGCTCTGCTGCCCTTCCTCAAACAACGAGGCACAATAAGTCCAAATCATATAATATAAATAAGCAACACACTGGTTTACATACTTTAGATTACATAAATATTACAAATTGTTACCTTTTCTGAATTCGTTCTTTAATGACCTAGATGTTTTCAACAACGGTGTCCGAGATCGGGTGAGGAAAATCGATGCCATTTTAACTTCGTCTGAAGGCGTCTAATGTTAATGTAATATTTACAGTAACGCTGGGTGGACGTAGGTAAAAATACGTGGACGGCTTATGAACTATCCACAGAAGTCATAGTTCCGAGCTTTTAGCTTATGCGCTTGCACCCTCTTCGGTGATTCCAGCGATGAGTTTGCTTCCGTCTTCTGTTGGTCGAGCTCGGCCAGCAGAGGGCGGTAATTGATGACATATCATGGTCCTGCTGGTGACAGGATTGACCGAGAGTAAATCATGAAGCGCTGTCTTTTTGCGAGCGGGGAATAGCCATTAATCATATGCCTGGAAATAGAATCCATGTTCTGTAGCTTTCGTATGAGGGAAAATATACACTTATTTTCACTTTTGTAATTTTACTTACATGTTATGCACCTAGTTATATACTGTGTTTTCAGTATGTGACTATACTTTTCTAAATATACGTCTATTATGTTTTGTTCTTTTCAAAAATGAAAACCATATTACAGGTTTTTAGGAATCATTTTAGGGGGTTGTTTGTGAACACTGGCGCGCTTATTTCTAGGTTGCCAGACCTTCAGTTAAAGTTAAATTTGACTATGCAGTCTGTTCTAAGCAACTGGCTAATCATACAGATATTGTAAAAGTATATTATACGCTTTGATTTAATTTTATCCATAGTAGCTAAACATACGTATTAAATTGCATTGTTGTTGAAAATACGCTGTAACGTAAAGCTCAGCTGACAAGCTTATCTATGTGCAACTGGCAACCAGATTTCGAAGTCCCTCCCTCTTTCATCTAACGTCACATGGTGAGAATTGCCCTCCTCCGCTCAATTCCTCGAGCTGTGAGCTGTCTCGCTTTGCCATTTTTCGAAATAAAAACAAAAACAGAGGATCTTTCAATCGAGTGGGTTTAGCTCAAACTACAAACACGTGACGAAGTTTGGATTACATCAGGGATAAGTGTGAAGATGCTGAGCGGAGAGACGTCAGTGAAGAGAGTGATATTTGAAAAGGCCGGTTGAATTGTGCGTCGAGTGTCAGCCAATCGGATGTGAGTATTTTTGGCGCTGATTGGGATGAGAGAGTTTCCCGCAAGCCTCTCAATCTACTGCAATGTTGGTCGGGAGTAGTGGAGATGCTGTAAACAGGTTTATTTTCCCACATATTAAGCCATGCCACATCATAATTAGGGGGATTATTGTGTATTATGCGCCGGGTGGAAAATAGGAATCACCGCTCATGGACAAATGAGTGGTTTTGCAGTGTCAGGCTGAGGCAGCTGGATCTGTGCATTAACTAGCTAACTGGCTAAGATTTAGTTTATGGGGTTTGTCAGCCAAATTGAGTACATTATTTCAATGACTTGATACAGACGTGCCATGCAGGTGGTGTGTATCCCAGCCCCAGATATTCACTCACAGATTACATATTGTTTGTTTCTGGCGAGTCATCTATCTGCTAGCACCATCTTAGCTCTATACTGTTACTTGAGATATGAGATTTGGCCCTAGTTGTTTTGGTTAACTATTATTCTGATGGGTATGTACATTTCCTTGGTCCAATATGATCACTTAATATTTCAGCTTTTAGATTTTCTTGGTGTAAAATTTTGCTAAACATGAGTTATTTACTTTCAGTGAGATAATAGGAATAATTCAAATAGTCCATCACTGAGTCTGTCTCATCCATAATCTCCTTTCACTGATGTTAACGAGGCATCCTGACTGCATCTCCTGAATGACAATAGCCCGACCGCTGGGACTTTTTTAGGACGGATGGGGCATTTGCATTTCAGCAATTACTCCTTTTAAAAAGCCTTCGTTAAATCTTGCTTTAATTCTGATGCTGGGACGGATTAATCTTTGGCTATGGTGCGTGGCGTAATTCAACAAACGGCACCTTAAACAGTGCATCAATAGACAGCTCAAAATGTTTATTTGATAGGGAATAGTATAATTTGTGTTAAATTTTGTTTCAGGGTTAGTTTAAAAAGGCGAGCCTACTATTTCATTGAGCTGAATCAAAACCACTGGCCATCCACTCGCTCACGGCCAATCCTCCGCGGTAGCCATTTTAACGTGTGACCAAACCAATAAGTTTAAAGTTACCAAACTATATTTTCGAAATGGCTGACTAAATTTTTGAAATTTAGCAACAAGGTCTTAAATGAGTACAAGAATCACTCCTTAATGTATATTCTACTTTTTATCTGTGGCTTTTCATAAGCTACAGATTACAGCAGTCTGCACAGGTGCAGCGGTCAGAACGCGGTGCGTCCTCATGATGCACATTCATGATAATGTATAGAAATGTATATGTACCATATTTTTTTATAGTCTCTGTAGGTTGATATTCGTTGCTTCCTTAGTTGTTTGCTTTTTTTTCTATTTTGTAATTGTACTGCAGTTTTTAGTAGAACTTATTAAATACAAAGTTGTTGTTTATTTTGTAGGCACATATAATGTTACGACTAATTAATGCTAATTGTCGCATGTACAAATCTGTTTTTGTGTTTGTTTTTTTTGCAGGCCCCTGATTCATAATGACAGATAGTAAGGGGAGATCACTGCCTGCAATGCCAGAGCCTATGAGTCCTACCACGATGAAGCAGCCCTCTGATTCACCTGGTGGATGTAAGGGGCGGGGTGATGGAAGCACTGACCCTTCCATGCTTATGGATAAAGCTGCCACCCAGTTGGCAGCTACACCTCAAGAAGGTGTTCTCCAGATGATCGGCAGTCATAATAACACCCACGGTCATAACCACACCCATGAGCGACTGAAGGACCTGACGTCTCGCTTGTTAAATGGAGATCAAGACAAAATTCCAAAGCTCTGTGCTGCCACAGCTGCACAGCCCATTCTCAAGGGGGTGGAGCCTGTCCCTCAGCACGCCAGCCCTCCGAGGAAGACCAGTGCCTCTCCAGAACTGAGATTTAAACTAACTAAATGTGTTGTAAATTTGAAATCAAACCGATATGAAGATTTTGCAGGTGAGGTGACCCAGGACACAGATGCACCTTTAAGACTATCAGAAGGAGTTCTGGCCTGTCCAAATGCCAGGAGAGAAAGAAGAAAGAGGAAGAAGGGGCTTGTGAGGAAAAGAACCCCACCGAATCGAAGATGCCACATTTTAGGCCCTACTGTGAGCGCTGGTGAATCCCCACTTCTGCACAGCACCATACAGCCACATGTTGTCATCAGGAAGCCATGTGTTTCTTGCAATAATAAGTCTAACGCGCAAGCTGACTGTGAGGTACCTGCTACTGTAACTCCCACCCCTGTGCAGGTACGTGTTCTTCTCTAGTACACTAATACATAAAAAGTTGTTTTTCAATAAAACAAATATATTTACCTACAGAGCGTTTTTTTTTCTCATCTTGATACCTAAAGTTCTTAATTGATCTCATTCCGCAGCCTGTGTCGGAGTGCAAGGTAAGTAATGTTGCACAGGTTGTGAATGATGAAAAAATGAAGGATACAGATGCACAGCCCCATGTGCAGTACTCAGTGGGAGACATTATCTGGACTAAAGTGTCGGGATACCCATGGTGGCCCTGCATGATCACTACAGACCCAGAGTTTGATGTGCACTTTAGGTCGAAAGGTAAGGAGCGGTCCAGATTTGTTTAGAAACATTTATTTTAATGTACTTTATGTCCTTTATCAATGCTTGAGTAAGAGGCACAGTGGGAGATTGTCTGGATGAAGTGTTGTATAACATTGTCATATGATCAAAAACATGAGTGTCAGTGATTATGGTAGTATGGAGTAGTATATGGAGTAGTATGCCGTGACAAATAGTGTCAAAAGCTTGATTTTGATGGAAATTAATGTCAAAACTGCTGATGGGGGGCACAAAGCCTGTTAACGTTTTTTTACACAAGTATGACCCTGAGATGTCATAAGAGAAGGACCGCTACAGATTTCAATGTCAACACGACAGCATAGGAAAGGTATTATTTGCAAAAAATGATTTTCTCAATTTCCTGATTTTCTTTTTAAATTGTCGTTGACAGTGACTTGCCGCACAGGGTTGTTGTACCATGTGCAGTACTTTGGAGATGCTCCGGAGAGAGGATATGTCTTTGAAAAAAGCATAGTCATCTTTTCAGGAAAAGACCAGTATCAGTCACTTAGCGGTGGCAACAAACTACCGAGTAATTCCAGTGGAAGGAAGGTATGGTTATTGTATATATCTTTTAAAAAAGCTTTTAACCATATATTTATTGTTGTATAGTGGCATTTCCTAAGCCTCAAATCTACCTGATTTGCTCTCTTCAGCGGTCTATTCCTCGTAAGATCCGGGAACAGTGGGAGATGGGTGTTTCCCAGGCAACAGAGGCATTGGGTCTGCTGATAGAGGAGAGACTGGCCAAATTCAGCTTTGTGTATGAAGAAGGGAAGCCCCAGTTCAACACTCGCATGCTACTGGAGCTTCAAGCACAACACAGTCAGGGAGCAAAGCAAGACCACAGAGAGTCTCAGGAGCTGGTCAGCCTCACTCCCCCAGACTCCACCCAGTCCAGCCCCAACTCCACAAAAACTACTACACTTTCCGACCTCCTCTCCCCTTCCACAGACAGCAGCACTTCAGCAGGTAAAACCAACCTGTCCAGAAAAGCACCTAAAACCTCATTTAAAAGGGATCGCAGCAAAAAGCGCAGCACAACACTCCTGTGGATGAAGACGGCACCTGCTACTGCGAAAGAGATTCCTCTCACTAAGTCTACTGTTCAGGTAGCCATTAATGTGATAGCCGTTAGATTGTATAGGATTAGAACATTTTGTTTTGTTGGATTATGGGGGTTAATAGGTGTTTCAAATGGGCTTGTGTTATAGGATCCCTGCACTGCACCGGAGACACCTGAAGCCCAGAGGAAACGAAAGACAAAGGCTAGGAAGCAAACGTCCCAGAAAGAAGTGTGTTTTATTGTTTTATTAGATTGTGATTGTTAGTGTTTGTGTGGCAGTCTGTTAATTGCTCTGAATTTTGTTTTTGTGTGTGTGTGTGTGAAGGACATATTCTGTATTGACTTGGATCTTCAGGCACCTCAGAGAAAACACAGGCAGCTCAAGCAGAAGTTTCCTGCAGCACCAAATTCAGTGAAGAGGAAGACAAAAGCTTTTGTCAGTATCTCTGATGCTTTAAATACACAGTTCACTAATCTTGTGCATTCAGGTGAGTAACCTAAAAGTAAATCTAAAAACAAACAAAAATAAAAAACACTGTAAGTGAAAAATCACAATATCCCATGGCAGCACTTTGTTTTTATCTGCACAAGCATCTGATTGCTATAATTTACCTTCTCTACTTAAACTGCAAGCAATTACCTAACCAGTTAGCTTGCTAATTTATGTTTAATTCCGTTTCCATTTTCTTCTTATTCACCTGTATAATACATTGTTCCTGTAATAATTTGGTTGTGTTTTTATTTGGTCAGATTTGAAGATATCAGTACCCAGCCCAAAACCCCTGCAGGATAAAGATGATACGGCTTCTAAAGGTCTGTGGGTGGTTTCTTTATTACTTTGCTGCATTTAAGTTGTTAATGGAAATAATAAATGGCTGGAAAATTTAGGCCATCAGTTTATGAAAGGCATGAAATGAGCCTGCATTCTGACTGCACCAAACAGAAAAGAGAAAACGTTTAAAGAAACGCTTAGGAGAGGAGGATTTGGCGCCCCAGCCCAAAAAGAAAAGCAAGCTTGAAAATGAGCTGAAGAAACGGAGAGGCCGAAAGGTATGAAATTACAGCAAATGTCTTACAAAAACAGCCTAATTTTTTTTGTTAGTTTTTTTTAAATTGTTTTCTCTCTTTAATTGTCAGAAGGTACAGGTATCAGATGAGGCTGCTGTCACTACTCAGAGAAGGAGAAAGCAGAAATCTGACAAGGATGAGAAAAGGAAATGGACTAAAAAAGCCCCAAGTAAATCTGCCAACTGTTACAACAAAAATAGTCTATAAAATGTTTGCTTTTGTGTCCTGTTTTTGGCCTTGTTTCCCTAATTTACTTTTTGAATGTGTTTCTTAGAGGAGGAATCTCTTGCCAAGGTCAAACGTGTCAGGAAGAGGAAACAGGAGTCAGAAAGACAATCACTTCCTGTCTCATGCAGAAAGCCCCGTCCATCTCCTGAGCCTGAGGTGTGTGGGGGGGTTTCTGAACTTGTTGGTCCTCAATTGTTGCACCCTGACAATTTGTAATCTCATGTTATTGGAAAAATAAATAAATGACAAACAAATTTTGTTTAAAAACAAAGAAATCTGGCAAGATTTCCATACACAAGTAACTCTAAAAGGAATTCATGTTTTAGAGTTCGGTGTGTGAGGAAAGGTCCGCTTCTCCCAGTGACAGCACAGATGAATCGCATACCTCAAAAAAGACAGAGCGCACTCCCGGAGCCAAGAAAGAGTGTGTGTGTCTGGTGAGTGAACCACAGTTACCTGTGTGTTTACTGCTGCACAGGCATGTGTGTAATGAGCTGCTGTTCCACAGGTGTGTGAGCAGACAGGTGAGGATCTAGTGATGTGTGAGGGAGAGTGCTGCGGCTCATATCACCTTCAGTGTATTGGAGCAGATCGGTCAGCAGAAAAGGTGCTCTGCACCACTTGTACGTCAGGTGAGATATATATGCAGTTGAGGTCGAAACTTTGAGCTGTTAGAACCAGGGTTATTATCGTTAACTAAATAGAACATTTCTGTTAACTGCAATAAATCCAAAATTAAAATAAAACTAAAACATTTAAATATAGGCCTAAATATTAGTTAAAAATTGTGGCGACATTTCTGATTTTTACTACAAATTCAAATGAACTCTAAATAAAAACTAAAACTGAAAAAAATCAAACCTGAATAGCAATATTAAAAAAATAAGAAAATAAATGACAATAGCACATAACAAAATTGCTAAAAATGAAACTAAAATTAACCGCATCATGTTACTTTTTAATAAATGTTCATTTTTAAATTTTTATGAATAAAAATAAAAGCTGCTAAAATAAATTAAAAATGGCTCTGGTTGGAACTTCGTTGTCTTGTTATTTCAGGTGCACATGTCTGTTTCACCTGCAAGAAGTCTGAAGGAGAAGTGCGGCGCTGCTGCGTGCTTCACTGCGGTCGGTTCTATCATGAGGCCTGTGTGCAGTTAAGCGATCTGACCATGTTTGAGAACCGTGGGTTCCGCTGTCCTCTGCACACCTGCCTCAGCTGCCACTGCAGCGGCCGCGGAACCGCCAAAGCCACCAAAGGTATTTGCTCTGACAACCAGATGCACACGATCAATGTTTGCTACAGAATTTTGTTGATCAAGTAAGAACTAGGGGTGTAACAATATACCAATGTCACGGTTCGGTTCAATTTGGTTACTGTGGGTTCATGGCATGGCACCAGCAATGCTAAAGAACACTGGATTCGCTTTTAACTTAATAATAGTTGACGATATTAACATAATAATACTTGAAAACAGTAACATATGTCAGTAGATAATATGGGGAGTTGATGAATTTTGGGGGGGACTTGTAGCAGTCATTGTAGAAAGACGTTTAATGCTATCCCTGCATTTTTAGGAGGAGCTACTTCACTCAAATCAATTTGTGTAGTGTTATTTTGCAATACATATTTCAAAGCAGTTTAACAAAGAACAGTGTCTTACAAGCCTTTCGGTAAACCAGCCATAGTTTTTTGTCATACTATACATTATATTATATATATATTATTATACTATACACACTTGCCAGCACAGTGTGCTGCACTGGTGCTGATTTATATTTGTAGTTGTTTTTAGGATATACTTGCAGAAATATAGGAAACAGAAGATATTGAATATTGTTTTGAATATTACACTTGTAGTCAGAACATCAGATATCAGTTTAAGACATTTTAAAGTGAGCTTGTTGTTATTGCATTATCCTGGTTACAAAGTAGGCGTATATTTTGTTACATGTGTTTTTTTGTGCATAATACATCAAGCATATTTTCCATTGCCCCTCGCAGGAAAGATGATGCGTTGTTTGCGTTGTCCTGTGGCCTATCATGTTGGAGATCAGTGTGTTGCCGCGGGTAGCGAGATGCTGTCTCCCACTGCCATTGTGTGCACAAACCACTTCAGGCCTAAGAAGGGCTACAGTCATCACTCCCACGTCAATGTCAGCTGGTGCTTTATCTGCTCTAAAGGTGCTACATTCACTGTTCTTATTCAGCATTTAAGCTGTGCTTTGTCATCTTTTCAACATTGAAATCATAGGAAGTGGGATCACGCTTATAAAAGTTTTGTGTATATTAAAAATACTTTTGTGTATATTTGTGCATTTAAGGTGGCAGCCTGCTGTGTTGCGAGTCTTGTCCGGCTGCGTTTCACCCTGACTGTTTGAACATCGCTATGCCTGATGGCAGCTGGTTCTGTAATGACTGCCGCTTGGGAAAGAAACCCAAGTACAGAGACGTCATCTGGGTCAAACTGGGGAACTACAGGTCAGACTTTATCAGCCACTCAAACATTAGTTTTACTTTAAACAATCTGTGCTAGTTGTATTGGTATAATAAATAATATTAAGCCTTAATAAATATACGTTTTAATAAATAGTTCTAATGTTCCTGGCATTAGAACTATTCCCACCTGTAAGTGTAGCTTTGTGGAACAGGCCTGTTGGTTCTTAGGGCAAAATGTAAAATGCTCTCTCATTGTAAGTTGCTTTGGTTAAAAGCGTCTGCTATAAGTGACCACATAGCAACCACCCAGAACGGCCTAGCAACTGCATAATGTGCTATCAACCACTCATAGCAACATAGTGGCAAGTTTTGCATAGGCAAGCTCTTTTCTTTAGAATAATGCAAAAAAATGGTACGTTACCCGAAGGGTTATTTTCTTGCACTGACTTTTGACCTGATTTCTAAATTCTAGATGGTGGCCAGCAGAGATCCGTCACCCTAAGAACATCCCAACAAACATCCAGCACCTGCGGCATGAGATTGGAGAGTTCCCAGTGTTCTTCTTTGGCTCAAAAGACTACTTCTGGACCCACCAGGGTCGAGTGTTCCCTTACGTGGAAGGAGACAGAGGAAGCAAACACCAGAAGACAGGAATTGGGAGGGTTTTTAAGAATGGTAATAAACAGCCTTGTTTTTATTATTTGGATACCAGTATGTTCGGATTTGTTATTAAATGGCTGCTGTGTGTCCATCTGTGCAGCCCTGTTGGAGGCTGAAGCTCGTTTTAAGGAGATCAAGATGGAGAGAGAGGCCAAAGAGGCACAAGAGAACAACAAGAAACCTCCTCCATACAAATACATCAAGGTACCGACATGCATTTATTGCTGTTGAGAATGTGCAAAACTACATATTACTTTCAATTAGTAGATTTTTTTTAATGACTTTCAGTGTGCATTAAAGGTGAAGTGTGTAAACAGATCCTGTTCCATGTTTAAATACTGTGCTATCTCACTATTATTATGCTCTGCAACTGAAATAGGTTAATTTCTTCAAAAGAGTGTTTCAGAAAGAGAAACGCTGTACTTTGACCTCTGTAGTGGCATTCATTTAAAGGGGATGAATTTACAAACTGTTTAGAGTTTCGGTATCTATAAAGTCTATAAAATCTATGCTTCC
>JAZGTJ010010145.1:2509-18461 GCA_036877575.1 Botia almorhae | reverse complement strand
TTTTTTGTTTTGTTTTCGGTATTCCTTTGTATCACTGGATTTCATATGTAACTCATTGGGATGTTTAACGGTTCTGGGCAGTCATTGGTCATTTCTGTGGTAATTTTCTGTGGATTTAACAAGAAACAAGACTGACTGCAGTTAAGAAATACAATTGTTTGCGAATGTGTTCATCTTGGATTAATAGTCGGAAATCTTACATGCATATTTTCTATATAATAACAGACTCTAGAGTGAAGAGGACAGTGGGCGTGTACAGTGCCTTGTGCTTCTGTATATTTGAGACGTACATTACTGTGTCTTGTGCTTGTGTTTATATATTGATCTTTTAGTGAGTACACTCATTGTTGGGAAAAGGACTGATTTAGTCTTTTTGATGATTTGAAATTACTGTAGGAGTGATTGTGGGATGCCAATATTTTGTAATAAAAGATTTATTAAATGAAATCTTTCGTACATTAAGATTTGACTTAATCATTTAATGTATTATTATTAGTCTAAAGAGAAATGATTCAATGCTGATTACAATGCAACATTCTACCACACGATGGCAGCACAACCCAACGCGAGTAAAGCCCATGGCGTGACGCTGAGATAACATTATTCCATCGTCATTTCAAATACTTATAGATGTCGTGCTTCTGTAAACATCCTAAAGCTGCAATCCGTAACATTTCGGGTTTAAATTCACAATTAGTTATTGAGCAAGTATATAACATGGTGTTAAAGACCATCAAGTCCATTAAAGCTGGTCCACGCCATCTCAGTAACACAGATTAATAAAAGCTAATACACCAATCTAACAAAACTCACGTTTCGGATTTTGTGTATCTTCCCTTCTGTTTGTTTCTATGTCTGTTTTCAACAATGATACGCAGGTTCCCTATATGATTCACTATATTCCCCTATATGTCAGTTTTTATAGGTAACATGTTTATATATAATCATAATTCTAAGCATTTCTAAATCGTAAGTTCGGAGTGGTGACTAAATGATCAGAGAGTTTTATTTTGGGGCAAACTGTCTCTTTAAAAACGACATTCTCCCCGGAGAATACGTGGTTAATGTTTCTATTTGGAGAGAAAGAAAAAACAAAAAGTTTGTCAATATCCATTGAGAGCGGGGCAGTGGAGCCAGAAAGAGGATCATTTACATGTAGATGATAGTTTTAGCCTGGATCCATTCTCTCTCTCTCTCTCTTTCTGTCAGTTCATAGTTACCATGACAACGCTCATGCCATTTATTTCTGTACATTAGGTGCAGACTGCTCGTCCTCTGCCATGGCTGCTTTTTTCTCCAGACCTCCTTTTTTAGGAGGATGAATTTGCATGTAGATGAGTTTGTGCGGTCTGTCTTTCCCTCCTCTGTTCCCCTCTCTCTCTCTCTCTCTCTCTCTCTCTCTCTGTGGCTTCGCATGGTTTTATCTTTCTTCCGTCTTTTGTGACCTTTAATCCATCGGTTTATTCTGCATTTCATCTGTCTCTCACTACTGTCTCGTTCCTCTCTCCTCGCTGGTCATGGTGATCTCGCTCTGCTGAGACCTCATGAGAGAGAGAGAGAGGGGGAGAGAGATCGTGTAGCAGCGTCATACTGGACGCGAGGGACCAAGAGAGACAGAAAATGGGCAGCCCTCCTGTTGCCGGGGGAGACTTCCTGGCTCCAGAGCTGGAACAGTAGGAGGGGTGTTGCGTAATTACGCATCTCTGTCCAGATGGCAGCGGTCAGCCGCCCGTTACTCAGAGGGCATATTAAACGGATCGCTGAAAGTTATGACCAATACTCACATCTGCTGAACCACGTCCCGTCTAAATATGCAGGAAGCCCGATGCTTTGATCTCTGTAAGGGTTGTCGGTTTGGGCCAGACGAGCTCTCTGTGCGCCAGTGGTACCCGCGCCACCTCATCCCAGCAGGAGGAGAGCTGGGAGTTTTAGTTACACATTGCCAGCTGGGACTGGGGTAGCTTATCTCTTTTGCAGTAGTGAATTCATGGCGCTTATAAGGGAATGTTCAACAGTCCGACTCATCATGCGCATGGACCGCGGTGTGAGGTTGCGCGCACACAGGCGAGAGCTTTCGCCAAATCGCGCGCTCTTATCTGTTTGACTGGCGTTAGCAATTTCTGGTGTCGGGGTTCGCAGGTTTTATCTCCAAGGTCTAATTTTATGTCCTAGGTCGAGTCCAAAATTGAAGTCAGCTGGCCAGCTCATGTCAACAGCTTAACAGTGGCGTGAATGTGCCTCCTAAAGAACTTCAGACATGCTTTTGCGGTACCATAGCATCATAAGCGATGATGCAGAAACAATTTCAAGTGCGCTTTTGACATATCCAGACAAAGTCAAATGACTAGAATGCTTATTTCTTTGTAAAAAAAAGTTAAAAATACTTCTGAACAAAACTTTACATAACAGTGAATTTGGATGTACTTTGAAGCGTTCATACCGCTGTATACTAAAAAGCAGGCAGCTTCTTAGACGCAGCCCTGGTGAGTTTGGACGCCTTAAGACGTTTTTCCACAAACCTGGTCTTTAAACCATTCATTATAATTAAAACAATTAAAATAAACCCAATTCATTGGTCGTGTAACATATCGTTGTTGCCAGACGTAGCATAAGTTATTACGTATTATAATGCATTAGCAAACGTGAACTGCTGCAACAACAACCAACATAATTGTACAACATTTATAAGTCATTATTAATGTTAATGTTTGTCGTTTTGAATGTTACTTTATTGCACATGAACTAATGTCAATCAAATGTTTAATTTAAATTTATTGTTGATTGTTGTTTCGTGTTAGTATGTGGGCAAATACAAAAACGGCGACTAAAGACAACAAAGTTGAATTGGTTTGAGTAAATTAAATGCAGAACTCAACAGAATGGTGTGTGGTGAATCAGACATCACTGATCAATCGCCTGTCGTGCTGTGAGCATCAGACTCTGCCTTCAGAGGTGTTTGGCCTCATTCTCCCGCAGGTGTCAGCAGGTGATGGTTCACTTTTGCTGCTCTCCTTATAACCTTTCTGTCATTCTCCATCCACAGTGTGATTCCGTGTTTCCTGTTGTCTGCAGACTTCAAAAGACCTTTTCTGCCCGTCAATTCTCTCAGTAGGTTGAAGGACCCCCGCTGAACGGGGTTCGTTTCCTCGTTTTAAAAAGCGCAAGCTTAAGCGTTCAGTGAGCTGCTGGTATTTTGGACTGCGCAGAGTCTCTTGGTATCCTAATAAAACAACAGGGATTTTTCATTTATCTGAAGACCTATCGATACAGAAAATTCATCTACCTGTCTTACACCTCCGCGGCTTCTTTGTCTAATGTATGAGTGTTATCAAACTTTTGTGTTGATTACCTGCAGTAATTGGTTGAGCCATTGGGTGGCGCTCTTACTCCACCGACAGCACACGACTGAACCTACACAGCAGCACTGCAGGTTTTAATAGGGTTAGCAGGGTTTGTTTCTCCAAATGAGACTCAGGAACAAGGATGATGGTGGTGGTGGGAAAAAGCTTTTGTTGTCAGAGCACTTTTCATTTGAGATCATGTTTTCAATGGTTTTCAGTGGTGCTGTCATTTACAAATAAACAACACGTTTTCTCTTGACACTGACATGCTGGAGAGGGTGAAGGATGTCCGTGTTGTATTATTTATTAGCTTACGTATCTGTTGAGGCTAATTCACGGCGCTCTAATGTACACCGACAGTTCTAAAGCTGTTAATTTAAAAATGTTTGGGAACAGAACGGTCATTGTTCACTATCAAACACCAACAAGGTTAAAGGTAGGCTAGGCAATTACAGAGCGGCTAGCAAGAGCAACCTAGCTTTAAAAGCGTTAGATCCCGCCCTCCGTTCGGAGCGCTCTCCAGGGCCACGCCTCCTACAATAGCCGTAGAGGTATGCAAATACATAGTTAAACAAGCATGTAGGTCGTCCTATCACAGCAGTCGGACCGAACGCAATGACTGGACAACATTTTACGGTCCTGTGCCTTCCACAGAAGATATATATATATATATATATATATAAATGTATTTAGACCACACACTGATCGAACGAAACTTAACCCAAGAATGTTGGGTCTTGATGCAGAGTGACTATCTGCTGTCAGGCACTGAACAATCTCGGTTCTGTTTTAAATCATTCGCAGGAGGTCGGCACTATGTCTGTGTTTATACAGATAAAGCTTCGCATCCAAACGAAAGCCTGCGATTTCTGCAGCCCATCGCCTGAGCTGTAAATATAATGTGAGTGATTATGATATAATTACTGCATTTATGCATTCAGCAGATGCATGCATGGAATACAGTGCATTCAGGCTGCACGTCTCATGAGTTAATTAGTTTGTTTATTCTCTTTGAATCGAACCCTTGACCTTTGCTAGCACATTGCTAGTTACCAGCTGAGGTGCGAGAAAGCTAAGAATTAGCACTTACAACTGTTCTGTGCTGTGATGGTAAAATATAGCAAGACGGGTGGGTGACGCTGGTGGTTGGGTTGGGGGGGGGGTGTAAGTCTATTTCATGCCTTTATGACTTCTTAAGAAATCTTGGAATGAAGTATTAGTGAAAAAGGCGCCGCCACATGATGTAGTTCTGGTTCCACCGGCAGAACTCAAACCTTGACCCCCTGTTCACACTCATTGAGTGTCGGCCAGTGAATAAATGTGCCCGCAGTTGATTAGTCAGGCATTATAGTCTATGAGCTTTCACCTGATTAGCTAAGATTAATAGGTTTGGCTGCCAAAGTTCCCATTATGATAAAGCATTCGCTATCAGAGGTTAGAACACAGCTGACTGATGGCTTCAGGATCTCACCGCTGGTTAACCTCACCAGAAATCCAGATCCTTCCTTAACACCAGGCCTGGCTTAAGAGATCGCAGGTTTGCACGCTAAATGAAAGGAAAGTTAGACTTGAGACGCAGTTTAGCATCATTTGTTTGCAGTTGAAGATGCCACTTGGCCTGATATTTTGTTGTCTATGCCATAAACGTTGTACAACCGTATGACATAAGTGTCTAAATACAGTATGGCACCACTGTATTACTGTATTAGTACCACAGTCTATGCGTCCGATCAGGTGTAATCAAAGATGTTCAGCTTACGTGCCTACGTGAATGTAAAATCAGATAACTAACTTAGTTCTCTTCATTTAAATGAAATAAAGGCTTAATTTAATGTCAGATAGAGTTGATCGTTTCATTCTGATTTCCACAGAGAACGAACACGTCATTTTCCTCAAACAAATGTTTCTGTTTGTGTGTGTTTACGCAGTATAACAGAAAATCAAAGGCATCGTGGGGTTCCTCAGCGTGATTCCTGTTGTCAGCCTCCTACCAAAGGTACACAAAAGGACAATGTAAATGCGTCTGGCGAAAAAAAGAAAAGGAAATCTGATTAACATTGATTGACATCCTCCAAGCAGTGACTGCCATCAATTAACACGCTGTAAGACGGCTGTGGTGTGGGATGTGTTTTGCAAGCTCACGCCCGGCAGGTGATGGGCAACATTGCATCTGACCTTCAGCAGGTGTTGAAAGAACGAAGCAGTTTGTGCTAACACACACACACACACACACACACACAACCCTCCGCCGTCCTGCCTGAAGCACAGTCGATACTGATAACTCAGCCTTGAGCTTGTGTTTGCACGCATTCTCTGCCCTTGATCTCCTGTGTCCTGCTTAGTGTGTGTACAACATGTCCTGCTCTCTCTCCAAGCGGAGGAACCAGGGGCCTCCGTCTAATGACTCCAGCCAGCCCTGTCGGCACAACAGCGTTTAAGGTACTCAAATGAAATATGGATTTTTTTTGGTCTTGACATCATGTAATGGAGGTGGGCTGGGCTGAACCAGCACAGAGAGGACGGGTTTTGCAGGTAAATTTAACCGTTTGTTTAGCGATATGTGCCCGGTAGAGCAGAGGTCTTCAGTTCCAGTTCTGGAGGGTCAGGGTCCTTCAGGCTTCATTTTCAATGCCAACGTAACCCACTTGTATGTAATTCTAAACATGATAATTGGTTATCCAGGACTGGAGTGCAGGAGCCCTGTTGTAGATCATGGTGCTAACAATGTCAAGGTCATGGGTTCGATTCCCAGGGAAAACTCTAATTAAACCTTGAATGCACTCTAAGTTCTTTTGGATAAAGCGTCAATCAAATGCATTATCGTCACGTAAATATCAATTTGTCATTAGTCACTTTGGTCATTGCTTTCAAAATGAAAGAGAAAACGCTGAATGTGGCTGATGGAAAACTTAGTTGTAATCAAAGACAAGATCTAGCAAAACTAGATCTTATTTTAGCCAAAAAAAAGTTTTAGCTTATCAAAGTTTTCATTTACGTTTCAACTTAATTTATCCTAAGAAAACTTAGCGGAGACAAAAGAGGCAATTGTTGACATGTTTATCGACATGAGATTACAGAGCTATAGCGTTGATATGGCCTTTGATTAATATTTAGGCGAATCTGAGCCACAGAATCTTGCCACAGATCTGATGTTATGATCTCATCTCAAACGGAGATATTTTTGCAGGTGGAGAGATGCACGTTAACGTATGTGGAGGGGAAAAGCCACATTTGACAGGACATGAAAGAGAAAATGGATTGAGGTGAAGAGGAAGTGTAAGAAGCCATGAAACCTTCATTTCCTGACCGCACTTAGATGCCTCTAATGAAAGCACACAACTCGTATAAAGATGGAAAATCTGTGCTAATGGTCTATTTCACAGGTTCTTCTCAGCCTGGGTGTGTGTTTATCTGTGGGAGACATACCAAATGCAATTCACAGCAGTTTGATTGGCATGTCAAAGCTCAGGGGGACCGTTAGCCACCATTCACAACCATAAATATTGCCTGCAAATCATTTATGAGTTCTCAAAGCATCACAGGGCCCTTTTTAAACGTTGTACATCACAGGTGTCAAAGTACCGGAGGTCTGCCCTGCTGCAGAGTTTAGCTGCAAACCTAACCAGCTGCCAGCTACTAAAGGTCTTCAAGATTACTTGAAAATGACAAGTGTTTTGGAGCAGTCGCCTTCTATGACTGCAGTCTGATACCCCTGTTACCCCCGCAGTGATTTCCAGCCCTGTTCCTGGAGAACAGCGCACATTCCGGATGTCTTACTTATCTACTGCATCCATTTCAGGTCTTGAAGTTCTGTACTAACAAGCTGATGAGTTGAATCAGGTGTGTTTGATTAGAGAGATACTGTATCAATACTGGCGTGTCGGAATCAGACTGACGTTTCCCTTTAGTCTGCAGTACAAAGAGCAGCCCAGGCTTGCCAGTGTTGGATCCACAGAGGATATCTCTGGCCATCCCTCAGATCAGCCAGACATCAATCTGCCCACTATCAGAGGGGGGGCCCCGCTCCGTCAACACACACTCTTCCTGCTTTAATGTCGGCCCTTGTCAAAGCGTTGAGCCAAATCTTCTGAAATCATTAGGAGGAGTCCAGGCAGGACTCGTGCTGAGTGGAGGTAAGGTGGAGGTGATTGTGGAAATTGTGGGAGGCTGTGAAGATGATACACTACCATCTGCTCTGTGAAGCCAATAGTCTCTTTCTTCCTGTGAAATCTCTCTCTCTCTCTTTCTCTCTCTCTCTCTCTCCTTGTCGCAAATTCCACTGCTGTTAACTTCATATAGGCTTCACTTTGTGTTCAGTAATTGACACCTTGATGTATTATAAAGGCATTTATGTACAATTAAAAGCACAAACCCCTTCATTACATGAGGCTGCATTGGGCTGTTTGGATTTGGCCCTGATTTTTGGCTTGATTTGAGTCAGGAGGAGTCGACGATAGTTGCCATGAGTCTGAGCCGGCCTGCAGATTATGGGCAGTGGAAGCGGACAGATTTCACCGAAAATCAAGTGCGGTAATGACGGTTTGTGGTGTTGGGAATGACTTGACATTCGGGTGGTGTTCGATCCTCAGTCGTTTAGTGTGTGATAGCCAATAGTTAAAGAATCCGTTCAGCGTTTATACATCGCGCGGTGTAATCCAGCCGTTAGCGGCGAGTATCGGTATGATTTGGTCTAGCGGTGATGACAATAATGCCAACAGTGTTTTATGCTCAAAACATAAATCTCAAATTCCTATTAAGGCGACCGACGTTCTGTCCGCCAGCGCAAAGAATAATTTTGAAATGGAAATGAGTGTTTGGATATTTCGTCACGGCTCCTGTCAAGGTGGAGGCGCCTTTCACGATGCCTTTTAAAGAATCATTGGCACTCTTAAGTTGCTCCTATGCATTAGAGAGGGATTTACGACTATATGCGCGTAAGCGTTGGCTAGTCTGCCGTAGCTGAGTATGATCAGGCTAATAGAATTATTGACACACCTCCTTATGGCTGCAGTCTTTTAAGCATCCATCAATCCATCCATCGCTTCCCTTTAAAAAAGCATTTAGACAACTCGATGCATTTCATTAAGACTTCAAATTACTTTTAAAGCCGGGGAGATAAATAAAATCCATTTGTAGGCGAGAAGAAACGCTTAAATCATTAAAATGGCGCTCCAAAAAAAACGCACGCGCAAGAAATATCCATTAGGCAAAGCAAAATAATGTGATGTAATGTGATAATGTGATGAATAAATGTGATTAGAAAAGTAACACCTCGGTCTTCATCAAGCTAAGAGATGTTCACAAGCACCAGCTAATCAATGCTGTTAGTAACAGTCACACACAGAGAGAGAAACAGAGAAAGCTGACAGGTGCTGACGACGGCTAAGACATTGATATTTCCACATTGACATTCTCTCAGATAAAGGAGGGAAAAAAATAGTGGATCGTGTTGAGAGGAATTAAATGTTGGATTTCCACGGTTTGCTTTTTTCTGTGATCATGTTTAAAGAGAGATTCAAAGCCTCGTGGGAAATTACAAATTACAACGACTGTGGAATGAGTTTTCTATTTACCTGTTTCGGAAGTTTTTTTAGTTTTGTCTGATCAGGTGTGAAGATCCCATGGGAGAAACATCCACAACCACCATGACCCCCCCCCCTTTCCCCCCCAAAGATTTTGGTACAACATCAAATCATCAATTTTACAATCAATATTGTTAAGATAAAAGGGGCTGTTGCTTTGCATCCCTATGGGTGCATGTGAGAAAGAGTCACAAATGAGTTCGTTCTGATGTCTCTGTTCCGTTCTAAACAGCGCCGAGGGTCTCAGGATCTTCCTGAGGAATGTGTGACAAAGTGAGGTCACTCATCCTCTTATTGATCAATTGATTATATCAAATTGCCGCACTAATGACTCCTCCCTCTGCAACGGAGACTGTAGATGCTTCAGATATTCGTTGTTATCTGGTTTGTGTGTGGTGGTGGTGGGGGGTCTTGATAAACAGCCAGAAGACAACACCCTTGTAATCTGATGATTTGTCTCGATGTGTGATTCTGTAATTATGGAAACAGTAAATAATTAGAAAACAATACATAATTCATTGTTGACTCAGATTCGTTAGTTGGAATCAGATTAATGAATGTTTAATAAGTGGATGGATCTCATTTGGAAAGGAGGAGAGGAAGTTTGATGCGTCTGGTTCTGTCGAAAGCGTGTGACGTTCCCTTCAGGACGGCTATGCAGATGAGCTGAGCAGTCAGTCAACCACGGACAAACAAACAGGAGCTAAAAACAGTCCTGCTGGGAGATATGGAGATGAGAATTTGTTTGCAAGGGAAGTCGAGAGTTTAATCCATGCTTACTTTCTAAACAAATGACACGAAACTGTCAGATTCCTAAAAGTTGTCATGAATCTTCTCTTTGCCTCTCTTGTGCTCTGAATGTTTTACAGTAGCACATGCGGAGGACTCATAAAACCAGCAGGTAAAACCTCACCTCCCATCTAATTTCAGTTCATGTTCTGGTTCCATTTGTTTACCTATTTTTGGAACAAGCAAATGGAACAACATTTGTTATGCTATTATCAACAAGCAACCCGTACTACTGTAGGTAAGTGCTTTACCTGTAACTATACCATGACATAAATTTCACATGATTTTTTTCTGGCAAACACTTACTGAATCAGTCTGACAGACACATTACTATACCAATACCATTGTCACTGTCATTTTGGGGCATTTTGTTTTTGTATAGGACAGTGTAGTACAGATAGAGGAAGAGAAATGGAGGGATTGCTGCGTTGGTTCGCTGGACAACCAGCATAGAACACTAAATTCAGCTTCTGTAGTGTTGCTGGTAAACAGGTGGATGAAATTCGTGTTGGTTTAAGCTGGTCTTTTTAACTGGGTTTTGAATGAGATTCCTCCCAGGAGAACCCAAGAAAAATTTCCCAGAATCCATTTGGCCTTACGCATCACGAGGTGGTGCGGGCCCAAGTGTATACATGCGTGTGTGCATCATCCGGCCCTGGAGAAATTCACAAAACAACTGTTTGTTTTCCCCCCTTATTTTTCCATTTGCCAACAGACGACTCGTCTCTCCCATTGTGCCACGTGTCTGTGCTGTTTTAGTCGACGGGTGTTATCTGAATCTCACAGGAACTGCACAATCAGTGCCGTCCCTCTGTTCTCGTTCTTTCTGCATTGTGCAGCCCGCCTACCAGAATGCGGCGACGCGCCGTTAACATGCAAAACGTGTCATGTAGTCTATTCAGGGCCAGATGGGCCACATTGACCCTGGAGCACTTGTTTACCAAGCTTAAATAATTCAGTCTTCTGCTCAGACCAGGCAGACACCTTCTCCACAGTTTCACCATCAGTATGTGTTAATTAGTCTATTAGAATGTGTGTGTCTGTAAAACGCTAAATGAAAGACAGTTGGGATGTTCCCAAATGAGTGTCTGGCTCAAACAATTTACAAACTAGATGAAAGAATTAATTTATGCCATTGCGTTTTGAGAATTTACCTAATTGCACAGATTACGTGTGTCATACGTTCGTGCGTAATGGGACAACAGATATGTGGACTAATTTAGCCTACTGTCATATACAATAACAAACATGATTATAGTGTTGAGTTAATGGAACAAAGTTTATTTGACAGAATTATAGGAGATACAAGTCAAGTAATGGAACCAGAAACTGCAGTGTCTCTGGATTGGGTGCCTCGCCAAGCACAAATTAAATGAATAGATTAAATTGTCTTTCCACCAATTAGAAGCACAACATCCTGTGCTAAGGAGATTGCCTGGGTATTTGATTGTCGTAATGTAATATATAGGATTAAATAACACTGTGTTCCAATTTGTTTGTTTGAGGTTGATGTGAACCTCAGAGGCACTTCAGGTCAGTGTAATGGCCCGGGCCTTTGATTACAAAAGTATAATTGTCTATCCATTCATGTCATTTTTGTTTGAGCCATACACACATTCTGTCTCAGTTCAGTCAGTGTGCTCGTTCCAAAAACCTTTGTGACATTAAGCATCATGTTTTTCCTCAGGCAGTGGTGAAGTTCGGTAGAGACGACATATTAGAGAAACATTCATGTTTCTATGGGAAACGGGGCACAAGAATCGCCAGAGGGAGTTCCCTCCGCTAAGAAATCCTAATTTAACCCTAACAAAATCTGGAATGAAAAGGTGGGCCGTTTGAAATGACTGAGTGAGCATTATTTCAGCAAAATAATTTGTTAAAGAAGTCCCCAAATGGTGAAGGTAATTCTCTGAGGTCATTTTTGGATTGTAAAACTGGAATCAGAGCCAAGGTTCATATTAATGTTTGGCTGTTCGGAGCTAAATTTACAACACAGCTCCTAAGAGCAAGCTGTTAATTTTCCTCTTTTTAGACTTGCAGCTGAGTTGCGGAAGGGAATAATTGGCTCTGTCTCTCTACTCTTTACCTTCTGATTGGAGAATTACAGAGAAAGAGAACAGGAGTGACTTAACAGGAGCTTGTGGGATCACAGCCGCCATGGTAAATGACAGACGGACTCCAGACTCAATGTCCAGACTCAATGTCAGATGCTGACACCAAAATATGCCTCAAGATGAATCAACTCTCTTCTCCCGTCCACATTATTTTTCGTTTTCTTCCGTCAGGGTCCGTCAGTATTGTTTGTTGACCTCCACGTATCCTCTACATCTCTCATCAGAAAGCACTGGGTCTGTGTACTGTATGACAATTTAGTTTCTCCATAGGGATTGTGGGCAAAGCTTTATCATACACTTTGTATGGATGTATGGGTGGTGGGATATTGTGGTGATCCTATTGATTGCATGCATGTTATTCATGAGTTACTCGCAGGCCGCGTGAGCTCACTATGAGGTCCTGCGTTTCTGAAATACTCTATAAACAAATGAATTACAACTGTATGCTAAACATAAAAGATTGCAAATGAGTTCCATTATAGATTCAGTTCGTGTAACTAGCGTTTGTTCGACCAGCAGCTCTGTCTACAGGGCAGATTTTGCTCTGAGTGGATTTGCTTCCTGATACTTTTGATATTATATGTTATTTGCATCTGAAAACACAGGAATACATTTTTCAATCTCATGAAAAGACGAAAGAGCTATTAGTGGAAATGGTTCATTGTTTAATTTTACCAAGAGGCTTTCTTATTATATATCGCGTTCACTCGCTCCCTCTTTTTCTCCGTCTCCCTCACTTTTTTCTCTCGGAGAGAGCTACACGGAGTCCAGCTGCTCGTCTCTCGACCTTGGCTGTCAGAGCGGTGATAGGTCAGGGTGTAATGTTGGATTGGGGGAACTGCAGTGTGGGGATGAGGCACAGCTTTATCTCCGGCTGAGAGGAAAACAGGCTCTTCTTCTGCACTGTCAGTGCCTGTAAAGAGACACATCACAGATAAATGCTTTAGCCGACGCTTGATGATGAAGAATTTGCGCATCATTTGTGCATTGAATTGTGTAACAGGCTGAAATCACTTTGTGAAGACCATATATATATATATATATATATATATATATCTTTGTATATACATGTATACACTATAGTATATACATCCTATATATACATATATATATATATAGTATATATTCACATTCATATATATTCACGATAAATTGTGAATAAGTGTTCAAAATCATGTATTTGGTGTTGTTTTATCAGTAATATCAAGTACGCATCATTTAAATAAATATTGTAAATAAGGCTTTTTTATTAAAACTTAAACCTTAATAAAATTTGTTTTACTTATGTAAATAACAAGAGTACAATAGTGTAAAACAAATCCACGTATTTTACGTTTGATACAAACTCTCGTTGTAACATCCAGTTTTGCTTCTCAAATATGTTTTTGTGGAAGACCAAAATACTGCGTATGAAACTTACTTTCTTTTGCAGTGATGTTAAGATGGAGATTAAAGGTATTATTTAACTTATTTGGCCTTCTTTCGTGTCGTTTGATTGGTTAAAATACTATAATTACTGCTGAATGGGTCTCAAAACAGCACACACGTTACTTTTGACATTTTAATGCTGATACGAGACTGTTTTGTAACGCAGTATTTTCATAGCAGGGTCTATATCATTAATTAATTTAGTTAGTTAGTATTGCACTGCTGGTAAGGCAACAAAGCAAATATAATGAAGTTCTGTGTGCTGCTTCGGCTGAAACTGTACTGCTCTCTTCTTTTAGAGTGATATTATTATATATTATGTGATTATATAATCATACAAGGTCAGGCCAACTACGCTACATTGTAATGACCGCTTCAACAGCTGTTAGAGGCAGACAGTTAAAAACAGAAAAATTAACACCCTAAGATGTTAGTTACGCAACGTGCTCACAAAACAGCATGTTAGTTTTTCCAGAGTGGAATTATCTTCTTTGAACCTGCGCTTTTAGGCATAATCTTTCAGTCATCCTTTCTGTTACTTACTTGCTAAAAGTTTTAAGGTCTGTCAAGTCAAATTTCAAACCATTTTAAACATTGTGGAAACGTTCTGCTGTAAGCTGTGAATGGGTTCTGTGCAGAGGCAGAAAAGCGTTCAAGCTATACATTTGATTAATATGTGTTCCCTGGGATTCGAACCCACAACCCAAAACATCCATTACTGGGCTGCTGACAACATTTAGACTGTAATTCTGTATTCTCTCTTATGCGCACGCCACAAAAAATTGACAACCATAGAACTGCTATAGTTCAAGATATAACCTAACACAAAGTCTCTAAAGCATTAAACTGTAATGGAATACGATACAAATACAGCTATACTGTAATTTATACCCCTAGAAATTGATTCATCTAACTAATATTTGTTGACAAAGGGACAAAGCTGATAAATTATTTAAAGTATGCGCACAAAATAACTTCAAGGGTTTATATTCGTGAGATTTCCTCAGGAGTCCTTCATTTTGGCCCCAGCACCTCTTCAGAAAGCCTGTTACATTTTAACAGCCTCCCGCCTCTGTGTGCTTTACATAAAATAACAGCACACTTGTGACCTCTGCTGAACCCCCTGTCTCCTGCTGAGTGCAAGGGGTCATTTATGCTCATTAGTAGAGCTTACCGATTCATAATGCAGCTGAGGGCCCTGACCAGTGCCGTGTGTTATGGGGGCCACTGAGACCACCACACACTGAACTGGTTTGAACATAACAGAACAGAAAGGATTATGTACCAAGGTTGTGTTGTTTATTTATTAAACATATTTTTAGTTTCATGGACTCCGTCTTGCCTTGAAAATCTATTTCACAGAGAGCCTCTTGGACGAGCAAGTGAGCGAGAGAGAGAAAGCCGATGTGGAGTGATGTTTTGCTTTTCAGCTAACGGGGAACGTTGGTTAACATCCTCTAAAAATTCTATGAAAGTTAACAAAACTGGCCTTGCAGTAGAACGTTTTTCTAACGTCGTTCATCATGTATATCAAACATGTTCTTCTTAAGTAGTGGAACGTTTTAAAAAGTTACAGACTTTAAAAAAGGTTTGAATAACGTTCTTGTAACCCAGCAGTTAAAAACGTCTAAAAAACTGGACGTTTCGAATGTTCCCAAAACTTTTAAAATAACAGTTTTAACGTTTTTGTTACTTAATGGAGATGTTACAGAGACGTTCTTACAACCTAAAATTGTTGCAGTGTTGTTGCTGCACCGGTTTGAATTTCATGAGGCGATTATAGTGAGTTTGCTATACGAGTCACTGGCTGTTTGTCTCTCAGGAATATAATTGACATTCTGAATGGCTAATGATACTATATTAGTTGCAGCATGTGCTCAAATACCGTCTGTCAAAAGGGAATCTATTATAATAGTGTTAGTGCAGTAAAGTAGTCTGCCGCACTGAAAAAATAGTCGAGGAAGCCCGTTTATCAGAAATCTTGGCAGTGACAAGCCCAGATTTAGTTTTGCTCTGTCGTGGCAGTGGAGCAAAATGCTTTGAAAACGAGCCAAGCCTGTTCACAGAGATCTTTGCGCCATTGTTTGATCTTTAAGGTTTGTTTGTTCTCATTTTGGTGACCATTAGTCTTCTGTTGCTATTTGGTACGATATAGATCCACTCTAAAATTGATGGAATTAAACTCCTCTGGTTTTCTTGATCAATGTGCTTACTAAATCTTTTCCTAGATGAGAAGTTCTTGGTGTCGTCAGCATTTTATGTCTAATAGCATGTAAATCCATTGTAATTTATGTTTATGTGGATGTAGGGTACATCAGGGCTAAATGCCCTAGGGGTAAATGGTCGTTTTTCTCCAAAAAGCAAACAAACAGAAACGAGTTTTCTACAGCACTTACCTAAACACCTTGTTGCTCTGAAACTGTGCTGATCCATGAGGTCACCGCATGCCTTGTGTAAACTCTGATGTTGATGTCATTTGATCTAATGCTGTAATCATTAAGAACAGACAGACAGACAGACAGGTAGATGGATAGATGGATGGATGAATGGATGAAGCTTTCCTGTAGCTCAGTGGTTAGAGCATGGTGTTAACCAAACACCAAGGTCATGGGTTCGATCCCAGGGATTGCACATACTCAGAAACAATGTGTAGTATAATGCAATGTAAGTCGCTTTGGATAAAAGCGTCTGCCAAATG
>JAZGTJ010010144.1:0-15014 GCA_036877575.1 Botia almorhae | reverse complement strand
TATATGTACACAATGCAAGATCTGATTTCAAAGTCTAAGTTTGTTTATCATTTTTTCTTGGCCGCAGTTCTTAGCTTTAAGCCGTCTATGGCCACTTGGTACTTTTTAAACATAGTAATGTGTTTCTGATATATTTCTTGTTATTACTCCTTTAAGGCAGATCTTATGAAGAAGAAACAATTGAAGCATGAAATAAGCTCATGCCATCTACAAGAAAACGTCAATATAGACTCCAAAAATTAAACTGGAGGATTGGTCAGGGTTGGCTGAGCAGGTGGAAGACGCAAAATAACCCAATTCTGTTTAAGAACAATTTAAAGACTATAGCTTTGGGAGTTAGAGATTGCACTCTTGTTTTCTTATCTCCCGAGCCAAGCCATTGGTTCTTCACCAGAGCACAGCAGAGCACAGACGTCTGGGAACATTGTGATGCTAAGAGTCTTTCATTTGGCACATTTGCTCTTGCTAAGTTTAAGAAAGTCTGAAAAAGTATTATCTCTATCAGATGACTGTAACTTGTGTTGCATTATAATTTGAATGTGTGTTTTCTATATTCCTTTTAAGCAAGACATTACTACAATTCACATGTATGCTTTTGACAGTTATTTACAGTGCATAGAAGTTTTACATTGAATCAATATGTGTGTTGCCTGGCAACTAAACCCGTGACTTTTGCGCTGCTAACGCAATGCGCTATCAGTTGAGCCACAGGAACACTAAATAGACAATAAATTCACAATAAATAGACATATGCAAATATAGAAATATTTTATTGTTCTTGACTTTAATCATGTTGTTTATTAAATATGTGAGTCTTTGTGGTTGCTGTACATTTCTCTTCTGTGTTTATTACAGTGGAATAAGTTCTTGCTGAATGTGTGGTAAGTATCAGGTAAGGTTTTATCTTGTTCATAAAAATTAAGATCAGCAATCAGACCATATAAAATAATCTCATGCAAAAACGTATTTATGATGTAAATCGGACGGTGTTTGACTGTAAACAGTCTGTCTAAATTTCAAGTGGCATTCTGCAACATTGCATGTATGACTCAGCCAGAAAAAGTATATTGCAATTACTACTCATTGATTTTGTGCTTAATTTATATCCCAATGACAAATGAGAGTTCAGTAATTACTTCAACGTCATTCAGATCAATTCTAATTTTACACATCTTAGATGCATATTAAAAAATAAGCAATGCAAGTCGAGAGCATTTACCATGTCTGCTGGCAAAGAAAGTCCAGGAGCTGAATGTATACAGATAATTTTTTTCTCATCTAGCACTAAACAAAGCTCCCATTTTTATTTTACATCTGTAACTTTACCTTGCAATATATATATACATATATATATATATGTTAATTGTAATCATTTGTGTGATACAGTTCTTAAGCTTGTGTTTAGAAATTTGTTTAGTGCTGGGAAGGGGGTTCATTATGTGACTAAGTGTTCAAGAATGCTCTGATTTTAACAACTTTGGCATTTGGCCTGAAAAGTTTGAGAACCTCTGACTTGGAAACTGTATTCGTTTGGATAGTAGAAATCTGACATACTGCAGCTACATCAAGGAAGAGCAGATACTGTAGCAGAAATAAAAGCATAAAAGCTGTTCTGTGAGGATGAATCAAAGCTGAGACCCTGAGAGTGACTGTGTCTCTATTACGCTGTCTTCAGATCTGTCACATGCTCACTCACTCTCTCTCTTCCCCTTCCTCTCTCTCTCTCTAGCTTGATGGGAGTATGCTGAAGTGTTTCGTGTCATTTCCTCTTCCTTTCTATTTAACCCTGATCCCAGTTGACTCTATTATTGACGATTTATCTGAGATTTGGTTTAAAGTACAAGCGGGCCAACACAAATGTACAATGTGTTGTTAGAACTGTACCAAAAAAACTTTCAAAGACTGTTTTACAATTTGACATGCATTATTCAGTAATGAAGTGTATAGTTTGTGCACCGGCACCCAACAAAACTGCATTTAAAACAGAGCGCTTCGTAAAACAACTTTTTTTGCAGGTAGTGCACCCCTTGAGTCCCTAAACACTGTGTGTCGTTGAATAAAATATCGGCTAAAGGTAAACATTGCTAACGAAAAAAAAACAAACAAACACCAAAATATATATCCATGAAGGAAAGCAGGTAACAGTGGGAATGCTGATGATTCATCTTTGCTGTGAGTGTTACTTCCTGTTTCCTGTTCAGAGTGTTGATGATGTGGAAATAATACATTGGCTGGTGAATTTGGATTAGAGATCAGGGGAGACTGTGGTATCCTGAGACTGAAACTAAAGCAGGGAGAATGAGCTCTTATTGTGAGAGACTCCTGCGGGCTAAAACACACAGTAACCTGCTGAGAGTACGTCAGCGCTGTATTACAAGCTTTATTACAGAGCTCTCACAGAATCTACATACCAGCATATGCCAAATTTTCTGCTGTTCGAGACTATTAATCAGTTCATGTATGTAGCACATATACAAATCCTTGAACAGCACCGCTATCAATCTGTTATTACTCCTCTCCCAATGGCAGCTGCTGTGAAATAGTGTGTTTCCATGTAATTATAGCTTAGCATGCTTGAATGTGTAGCAAAGAAGTATGTGTATTGATTGACTTGTGTGTGCATGCATGTGTGTGTTTGTGCACATATGCATCTTGTATATTGGCACAGGATGCACAGAAAAATGCAGAGAGCAGCTAACCGCAAGCCTATAGTGGACGCAGGCCAAATACCCATTGCCATTTACATGCAAATTAGCAAACTGTTCTATGAATATCTGCTTTTCATTTATAATGCTGCACATAAGCTTCACACACTTCATTAGCAGTGGCCAGCACTGTTTTCTTACTTTCATTTACAGTTTTTATTGTGTTTGATTCCTATGTGCCTATTTATGCATAATGAAGTCTATAAAGTTCTATAATCAGCTTACTGTAGTCATGGTTGATTTAAAACAGTTTTATTGAACGCTTACAGTATGTCATAGATTCCCATCCGATCTCCATTTTTGCTGTCACATTTTACAGGCACCTTTTACACCACCATTATTTCAGATCTTTGGGAAAAGACATCTATTGAGAGATAAATAGGATATAGGTGTATAAAAGTGCTTGTCTTTTCAAAGAGATACAGGTGAAAATTTCTATTCTATATTACTCAGTTGACCTTTTCACTGTTCAAATCCCTTTTCAAATCATAACTGAACTCCTGGTTGTAAGACTGTTGTGTCCTGGATCTCAGCAGAGCCTGTTCTCTTCCTTTCAATCTCCTAAGCCATCGTGCAGAAGCATTTAACATGTGTTGATTTGGTTTGCTATATGAGTTTAATACCAGTAGCCCCTTTGATTTATATTAATCATTAGTAAATGATCGTTCTTATAAAAGCTTATGAAATACTGTGTGCTCTGTTTACAGGCTTTTGTTTTAATATCAGTGCTCATTCATAATTCTTATCTTTAACTGAGGGGTAAACAATGTTAACTTGTGAATTAATTATCAGCTCTGCTAAGTTTACTTGAGGTTGTGGTTTAATGCTCTAATGGATTAATGTTCTTATGCATGGAATTCCATTGAAAAGGAAAACATTATCCCGTGTCTTATTTTTCCTCTTTCCATTTGCTGTTCATCTTGAGTATCAAAAGACGTTTCATTAACTTTACCAATGGGTTACCCTAGTAAAAACTTCTAAATAATGCATTCGAAACATTTGTTCCAATTCTGTTCCATTTTATGCATCTCTGTCATCATCTTCCAGAAGTAAAACTTTTCACAGTTCAACACGCCTTCTAAAAGCTCAGATGCAGGTAATGCGGCGTCATGCTGCAGTTCTATCAAGATGGAAATGGCATGCAGATGGGGTTCTCCCATGGCTATAGTCTCATTAATCTAAAGCGAGTTACAACGGCTGGGGATCAATGACTAAGCCATACGGCCATTTTATCAACGTCTAGGCGTTTAGATGCTGCAACATTTATAAAGCTCCTGACAGCCTGATGCGTTTAAAGAAAGAGATAAAATCTCTATATTGATGGCACTTCTCTAGCGAGTGGCTTATTCTCCAAAATACATGAATGAATAAATGATGTGTAATAAAACAGCTGGAGTCTGTGGTGTAGTGGGATAACAGCTACTGCTGTAGAGCTGGTGGGCTGCATGTACTGTATGCAGCTTCAATTCAGGTTTGTGACAATAGACTCAAAGTTTAACCCATTTACGTCAGTAAGGACTAATGTTGCAGGAAATGGCAATATAAATATGGTAATTAACAGCAGTAACAAACGTAAAATGTAGATGTGAATAGCTGGGAATTACTCAGAACACGTCAACATTAATCTAAATGCTTTTGTTTGGAAATGCGCTCTGGCCACAATTGCGTTTTAAAACATCTAAAAATGCCAATCCCCTTACTGCTGTGAAATGAAGGTTTTTACATTTTCCAGACTAATTTGGATATAGCTTCAGTTTACATCTTTCTCTGGGGTATAAAGCAGAATGCCAAAATGTAAAAATCCAAATGTATTTGTATTATTCATTGATCGCCTGCTATTAAAAAGACAAATGAGAAATGAGTAAATGCATTTTGTGTACCATTTGAATAACACAACAATCAGATCCACATTGTCTCTATAGTGACAGGAAAATCGAATACAAACTGATATAAAAAGACAAAAGACGTAGTATAATTAAGTGGTAAGTGATTCGTTTTACCACATTTGACCTTTGCCTATACTCTTATATCCATATATTGTTATTACTGACTTAGAGACTAAAGAATTTTAGAATGTTGTACCCTTAAGAATCATGTTTCCATCGGGGCAAGATCATCATTCATTAGACTCATTAGAAGTCTTTTGGGAAATGTTAGTGACAGAGCCTCTGGTAAAGTAGAATTAAAATTCATGAGTTCCCAAATATAACACTCAATACTTAAGCCAGGAGCACAGATCTCAGCTCTCAACTAGCCAGCTTTCCTTCAAACACTGGACTCTCAAAAGTCATTTAAAAAAACAGAATAGAACCCAAAATGAACAAAAACAAGAATCCTTGTGTCTCTTTGTGTTGCTGTGTTCTCTCTCTTCTTCCACCTACACACCACAGACACACACTATATACTTTCAATATAGATCTTTTCACAACTTTTTTCAATTCTCAAGCTGTCCTTCTGTGGAGGGAGACAGAAAAAGAGAGAGAATGAAAGAAAGAATTTTGGAGAAGGATGTAACAGCTCCACCCACGAGTGAACCTCACAGGTTCTTTATACAACTATTGTACCTGAGAAAGAGTATCCACAATCCTGCTGTCTGTGCCTTTCTTGAAGGAAATTTCAACATGAAAATCATGAATCAATAATGGCCAAACCATTTGTGTGATTTGGGCTGCGTTTACACGGGCAGAAAAAAATCAGATTTTTTGTTCACACCTGACACAGATTGGAATTTGTTGCACACAGATTGGATTTTTTTTGCACGTGTAAATAAAAATCAGCATGAGATTGTAAATCGAATACATATCCGATATCCAGACATCCGACCTGCATCTATACACACACATCCGATTCACTATACTGTCACTGTTCCATGACGCATTGCATTGAACGTCATCATTTCACACATGTACCGAACGTGGCTGCAATATCAGCACCAAATAAAGAGCATTAAAGCAAAAATAATGAGGCTATAAGGATATATAGAGTTGTCGTGTCACTGATGTGGAAAGCATTAATGCCGTCTTTATGATGGCAGCATTAAAAAAAACACTTTAACTTTTTTGTCTAATTAATTGCTGTTGGCTGTACTTTTGCCAACTTTTGAACAGATGAATCTGCAAAAGTCCATCCACATTTCGAGGGTCAATCATGGCACTCATATTAGTGATTGACTGTAATCTTTTTGGCCGGAAGATTATTGTAAACGCGCGCATTAAATAAGTGTAAACAGGCGGGGCAAAAAATCGGATATGGACTTAAGATTGGATCTGAGCATTAAGACTTGGATTGTGGTCTGGTATATACAACCACATATTACGGTGGGTTATGAATAGTGTTTTAGTAATAAATGATCTCATTAGGGTCTTTCTCTGAACTCAGAACTGTTAGACTGGCACAAACCTGCTTTCATCTGACCACTGTCGGTCCTAACAGGAACATATTTCTCCCTGTAGAGAACTATTGATTTCTTTTCTAACTTTGCTGTGCTTCAATATTGATTCAGTGGCTTAGCTTGAGGGTATTTCAATAGCAGTTTTATTGTGCCACCTTTGTCAGAAGCATGCTTTATTTAGACAGAATTTCATACAATGGCAGCAAATGCCACTTTAAATCCTAAACGACCCTCAAAATACACCCTAGAGATACAAATTTGAAAAGAAGATATTGTGCCGTTCTTAGTATGCTGACTGAAAATGAAACGTCTAAGGACGGTTCTACATAGCCTCATTTGATCATGGAGAAATGCACACGTTTCAGACAACCAGATATACAGGGAGTTATATAGTATGGACCTTTTGTTGTTCTTCTGTTGCTTTTATACTAACTAATGATATTTTTCTATCCCTTAAACTTTCACAGAAGCATTTTAGCATGTTTAGTATGTGTATTTAAATGTTTGTCACGAGGACAGTTAGCTGGACCATGCAATGTACTGTACTGTAGGTGAAACCTCAACTACACACAATTTTTAGGCTATAGTAATGAGGAACTCATATAGATACAGTGGTTTTCATTGTATTGTTTTGATATATGTATTGTTTTTGATATAGTATTCTATGCCTAAAACTGACCCTCACAGGAACCCGTAGATATCATTGTTAAATTTTTTAATACACGCTTTGGCCAGTTTAATCCCAGCTAACAATTTTAGGTTGTATAAATGTTTCCCTGACATTTCTATTAAATAACGAAAATGTTAAAAATGTTATTTTGAATGTTCTATGTATGTTAAAAACATTCAGTTTTGTAGATGTTGTATTAAGGTTATTGCTTTATTATAACAACGTGTAACTTTTTAAAACATTCTACTAACAACTTAAGAATAAAGTTTTTGATATATGTGATTTTAAACAGTACTGTTGAATTATAACAGTAAAAATGTTTTACTAACGTAACTACAAGAACATTTTTGATAATTTGGAGAGAACTTATTGAAGAGCCAATGTTCTGAAACTGTTCAGCTGTGTTATCGTAAGCCCTTTGTGGCTTGTTGTTTATTGTGTTGTTTTATTTAATTAATATTGATATATTTCAAATCTTATTTGTTGTGTGGCTATCAAGGGAAAACAATTTTATTGACTGGAGCCCACATACAATTAATTTTGATAAGTTTAATTTTGAGGCTCAACAACATTACACATGACAAGTTAGAAAAATTAATTAGAGAAATGACATGACTTACAATCTCCTCAGGACCTTTCTGTGCTCTCTCTCTCTTTTTCTCTTTCTCTCTGTCTCTTACTCTCTTTCTCCCTCTCATTCGCTTAAGCGTGTGAAATTCACAGCAATTCTCAGCAGCACCTCAGGCTTCACTGCCTTTGTCATTTACCTTCACCTGAAGTGAAATTACCCTGAGAACCAAAAACTAAATGCATATAAACAATGACAAATGAAAGCGTGTTATAGAGTACAGATGAACAGAGGGCAGCGTGTTGATAAAGATAAAATATTTAGATAAACATGTTTCCAAACTACAAATTATGATATTGACAGTCATGTGTTCACTCGCTCTTCAGTTGACTAGACTTTGGAATTAGAATGAGCTTAAGCTTGAATCTAATTTTAAACAGATTTAAATTTAAATCCAAGCGCTGTCATTTTCTAGCCAATGATTTGACAGGCCGTCAAGAAAAATGTTTCCAGAGTTTGTCTTTTATAGTTGCTTTTTATGGTAAATCTCTAATGTATGTATATACACTATATATTTTTAAGATGTATGTCCTATGTTTTGACCTAAGAATTAATAAGTTGATTGATGGATCTTGACTCCATAATTTGATATTGTAATGTTGTTATGGAGGGTCAGGAATGCACAGTTCATAATTTTATAAAGATTCTATAAATTATAAAACAGATTTATGAAAGTGGTATCAAGAGCCCCCAGCTCACCCTTAGGAATGTAAAATAAAAATGAGGTCTCTTTTTTTATCTTTTTATTTCTCTTTAAAGAGCAGGTCTTCTTCGCAGAAGTTTCTTCTGTAAAAAACCCAGTAACCTCATGTTTCTGCCCTAGAGTTTTGAAACAGATTTTAAATTCAGATCTCAAACTGTGGTCACATTTGCCAAGACACCAAATCAAAAAATTGGAATTTAAACATTTTCCATTAAATAAGTCGAGCTGATACTAAAGCTGAATATAGAAACCTGTGAGCAATGTGTATTTAGTATGAGCAGTTCCTTGTGTTACATATAGTTATTGTATTTTATGGGAAGGCCAAAAGTTTAGCAGATAAAAAATAAATTTTGAAAAAATATTTGAAGCCCGTTTTCTGGCCTTTCTTGCGATTGGGCGTGTGAGCACTTTGAATCCACAGCGTGTGTTTTTGGGCACATTCTCGAAGGAAAAGCGATCAAACCGTGAATGCTCACAAATGGAAACTTGTTCTTCAAGAAAACAATGATTGTGCATTCACAACAGAAGGCATCAACAGAACAGTAAGGGACAGGGAAGTGAAAAGCTACACTAGCCAATTTTCTTGTTTTTGTTGTTAGTCGCTTACAGTCTTTTTTGGCCCGGGTCACAGAATGACAAGGAAATGATGGGCATCTGGAGAGGTTTTGTTTGCTCTTATTTTCAATGCAACACAAGCAGAAAACTGCTGCTGGCACAGTAGAGCTGAGAGAATAACTAGATGTTGATTTAACAGATTACATGACACAAGGCACTATGGCTTTGTCACCCAATGTCAGTCAACTCAGTGGTTGCGAAATTTATTTATTTAATTGGTCTTAAAGACCTTTCAAAAGCATGCATGACAAGAATGCTGTCTACATCTACAGTAAATGCAAAGACTGACATTGCATTGTATAACAGCATAATTCAGGAGTTTACTACAATGCTTAAAAAACAAGATAGACACAGACTAATCAAGGGTTTAAGACTTGAGCTAAGCTTGGAGTATTGAGCTAGACTTTATTTAAACTGAGTTAACTATTTGTCACTATTTACTATAATTAGTAACAAAGATGACTTCATTATGGGGTGGAGCTAGAGTAAAAACTTTTGAAAGTGTGGCATCGACAAGCACGAGCCAACCGCAGGCTGCTACCCAGGTTAAATACTGACCCGTGACCACAGACATATCAGAAAGGTCAATGCTAACTGGCACTAAATTTAACACTGCTAAACTGGATCCATCTATCTGTCTATGTCATTCAGATATGGATCTGGACCTTGTCCTGGTGGACATGTCAATGAAGTAAATTTTAAAATGTAGCTTGTTCTAACAGGAACATCAATTATGTTGCTTTAAAATCGCTTGGGCACTTTGAAAGCCTGTAGTTCTCCATATTAGCACCTCTATTCTAACAATTTGGAAGCTTTAAACTTTCAGAGGTACCTGCGTGACCCGTGATTACACACCTGTCTGCACCTGCCTGCAGCATTGACTAAGAGGGAGGGGCAGCTGTACATCCTAACTGAATAAAAAATGAAGCTCTGTGCTATTTCTCAAATTGACAGCTGAAGCAAACAAAACATCCCCACTCTGACTTTGCTTTTGTGGAACCACAGACAATCAGAATAACCCTGACATCAACTTCAAAAAATAAAAATAAACTCTTTTAGTGAGGCACAGACCTGTGCCATGTTGCTATGGTAACCTGTGGTTGGCATGGAGAAAAGTAATAAAGGGTGGGTTGGAAAACTAAACTCTGTGACTGGCATCCAAGTCATTCATTGGGGTGCAGTCTGTTATCGGGTTATAAAACCATGCAATTAAACTCTGCACTACACAGGCAAACATGTAAAATGGCGGTGAAGGTGAAATATTTTTCGAATCTGTCATGCCTCTCAGTTCCTCTCATTTGCCTAGTCGAGGTTGTTTGTCAATGTATTACATCTGAAATTGATTTCTATCCTGAAGGACTGTGTAGATGTGTTTACTTTATATCATTCACTTTAATCTCTCTCAGACATGCGTTTCTTGCTCTGCCACACATTTCTTCTCTCATAATCCCTGAGATAATCTCAACATATTTTACATATTTGCTTCAAATTTGTGACAGTTCACTCAGGGATTCAAAAATCCAAGAAAGAGTAAAAGAAATCAGAATTGGGAAGCAGAAGGCGGAACCGTTTCCCAGAAGATTTAGTAACTCTGGGAGAGGAGCTATGACAGGTAGAATGTGTGAAGTTTGATTGCATTGTTAACTGAGGACCAGTGCAGTAAACTCTCTGTGGATCTTTTGCTAGTGCCAGTAAAAATGAATAGGTTATTGGCAGCAGTGAGAATGTATGAGTGTTTTCCGTGAATAGATTGCTCATTGAAGATGAGTATGTTTCTAAAGAATCCCTTAACGAGACCTTTTAATAGTTTATTGTATGACTGTCACTCAGTTCTTGCAAATACAGAGAATGACAAAGGGTTTAACAATAAATTATTGCTTATTCCTTCATGCATATTTAAATTAAAGAATTTTGAAGATTCATGGATTCTAACTATTATTTCTGGCTTACATAGTATTTAATAATTTAATAATTGAATATTTTAGAATACTTTGGAATATCGAATGATGTAGTGGTCTGTACTTGTGGTCCAAAATAAGCACAGTCACAATCTATCATGGCAGATTTCCCATATCATACAGGAAAGAAATTTCTGTACCTGTGTTTTATAATAGATAAAAAATAATGTCAATACCTTGCAATACCATGTAAGCATGCAACACAAAGATCAACAATGCATTTTTGAATAATCATTTGTGTAGTCGGTGTCGCATGTTATTGTGACACAGGCTACTTATGAGCAAACGCACGGTGTTCGTAAACCACAATAAATCAACGCACCTGTTGCAACAGAACGAAAGTTAATCGCAACCACAATAATCAACAAAGCTGTCTTCACTGCAGGCAGTGCAACATTCGCTTTGTTGATTATAGTGGGAGCGATTTAGATTCATCGCTTCACAACAGGTGCGTTAGTGTCAAGCACACCTTTTCATTTGTAAAAAAACATGCGATCTTGACCTCTCAGAAAGCTCAGTGGCGTCTCTATTGGCAACCGAACAGAATCAACCGTGAAAATCGTTTGAAACCAAATGACTGTGATGTCACTTTATTTTCAATGTGATTTTAAGAAGTTAACAGTTTGATCTTTAGCTAACGACAAAGATTCAAATCCATTCTGATTTAGTTACCAATACTGAAGATGACACTTTCTAAGCCTCCAGGCAATGGAGTCCTGCCAAGATACAAGTCTTACTTTTGCTCTGTGTTGGAACTGCAGCTGATGGAAAACAACTGTGGTTAGCCAATTGCAGTGCCTGTGTATTATTCACAGATGTCTCCACACCTATGTGGTAACCTGGGTTCAGACCAAAGCCAATGGACTGTCACACCCCATTACATCAACAACATACCACTCCATATGGTTTAACAGGAGTTCTCTGTACCTTACACCCTTAGCTCTCATATGAACAGAGGGGAGGGCAGGAAGCGAGTCATGGGGTGCTGGTCCATGGAGAGGGAGTGAACGCAGTCACATTAAAGGACATCTAAAAACATCACATGTAAGCATTTTTCTGCATGCTGCATGCATTTGTAAAGGATTTTGCTTTGGATTTGTCCATATTTACTTCACTGTTTTTGGATTAATTTTCAAAGCAGTGAAGGTCCATGTTTGTTTAATCTTCATGCTATTTAAAGAAGCAGAATCACTTCTGTAGATGCGTCTTGTGTCTTTTTCTCGAAAAAGGACCCTCATGTAAGCATCCCATCACACTTGGTACTAGGGGACTGAGGTCACCACTCCCAGCAAACCCCTGTAAATGTCTCCCTTTGTTGTAATTGGACTCACTTTAAAAGCTTCTAGAAGTTTCCCAGGGACACTTATGAGGCCTGTGACTAAAGCAGTCAGAGAAAGAGCAGAGCCTGTGGCAGCTAATGCGCTTTGCAATCAGAGGCTATGGGGAAAATAGGGGGTTTGGATTTGATTTCACTCTGTATGGCTTTGGAAGAAGCATGTCGGTTGTTTACTGTGCCTGAAATATGGCAAGCTCAGAGCCCCCAGGCTGCATCTGCTTCAGAAAGCCTAATGAGATGTAAGGTGGTCTTCACAGTCTTTCTCTCTCTGTTTACTTTCAGCTATCTTAAATCTCCTCCTACCTGTCTGCCGACAGTCTGCAGTGTTGATGTAATTTTGCTGCAATATGAATAAGAACACAAAGAAACTGTGTGAATTTCTGTAGGTGTTACTCCTCACAAAATCAACAGTGATTGCCAACTTTTTTAGGAATGTACTGCTAATAAAGAGTCTGTAGGGCAGAGCTGAGGGTAATGCAGTACGAGTAACACGCTGTAATCAAGAATAATGATGTAAACAGAATATCTTCAGTGGTGATTAAAGCAATGCCTTACTCATCAAATTTAGGTGCACAAGCTTTGTAGAACTTCTTAGTAGTTTTATAGCGTATGCAATAGTGGAGTATTGTAACATAATGCCTTTAAACCTATGCCACTAACAGTTATAGTATATACAACTACATGTATAGTTGTATAGTATATACAACTTGTGTGGAACAGTATTAACACGTCCACCTCTCATAGAAAACAAAGCACGCATACAGGTTTCATGCCACCCACATTCTCTTTGTGCCATCTGTCTGAGGCCACCCAGAGGATTTATATGTAATGAGACTGGGCTGGGGCGGGTGGGTCTTGCTCGTTCTGTCGCTATGGTGACAACTCGCATCACACAGCGTGAAAACGAAGGGTTGTATAAACTCAAATCCACTTCTATGGGGAATGAGGTGAAGGGGATGTTTTTAAATAAAAGATTTTCTCAAGAGAGAAAGGTCTGTTCGTAAGTTACAGCAGGCAAACATCTCTGCTAAGTATAAAGGAAAGAATGCTCACTATTTTATTAAGTCCAAGTTGTCTTGAAATGTTTCTGCAAGTAATTGTGCTCGCAGTTTCCAACCTGTTTAGATACTGTTGATTATTCTGATAACAGTAATGATAATGATTATGTTGGTTGTTTACTTGATTTTGCGGAAAGATCAGTAATTCCATAAGCATTTTTGTGAAAGGGAAAGTTGATCAGTAAAGCCCTCTGCTCTGTGACATTTTAAACTGTAAAAGCACTTAATTTTGGGGTAGACGTCTTACTACCTGCTATGGCTGCCCGGGGGTTCAGATGTCCCCAACTAAAACTAAATACAAATAGTCACATATACATTTAATTAACTCAAAACTTTCCCACAAAAGTAGTTTGTTTGTTTTTCTTCCTTTAATTTATTCTTTATTTTTGTGTTTCAAATTTACCCATATTTTATTCCATTTTGATTACATTTAAATATGACAAGCTCACAGTCCCAACAAACGGCATATTTCACAGGAACAGTGTGAGTGTAGCAGCACATAGGGTGCTTGTCATTTCTTCTCTTTATTTCCTTGCTAATTTTTAGGATGATCAAAACTTTGATTAAAGCAAATGTCCTGGTCCTTAAGGGGGCAGTAAAGAGACCAATACTATTGTATTTGTACTTTTGTAGTTGTAAAAACATGTAATTGCTTTTTTTTGTTTGGAGCACATATCATTGAACAAGTCTGCAGCATGTTAGGATTTCTCTACAGTGTCATATAATTATTTTTATTTTACTGAAGTGCAACAGATTTATGCCGGTGATATTGTACCTGTACCATTAAACTGCAGTGCCCATAGCTGTGGTGACCACACTGTCAAAATAATCACCACTATGATAAAGTTCAAAGACACTCACAAATGATCAACAATCATCACAAATGATCATCATTTTTCAGCATCAACAGCTGTAATCTGCAGCTGTGGTGTGGAGTGTGATTATTATTTATTTTATTCTGCGTATCTTATAGCTCCAAAAGTATTGAATTTTAGAGTCATTAGAATCAACAGCATGGTTTTGATATTGAATATCCTGCCAGCGTTACAGTAAATAAGATTAAATGAATGGTGTCCATGGTTCCGAAACCATTTTCAGCAATGCCAGAAATAAGAATCAATGTTGTTGTACGCAACATTAAAGAATATTGCTCAAGGACAATGATCCTTTTTGTCATTGCAGTTTTTTTTTTATTTATCCATGTTGGCAGTACAATTCAGCTTTAAAAATTTTATGTTGTTATTTTTTATTATTTTGGTACTTTACAGGTATATCACAAACATAGCAGTAGTTAGTAATTAGCTAGTCCAAACTGGTCATCAGCTAAGCAAATAAATAATTACTAGTAGGTCAGCTGTATTTTGGAACATGGGTTGGCAATGTAATAATCTGCTAAAAACCAGCTGCCGCGTTCTAAAACATGGCTAAGCTGGTTTTTGCAGCTGGTAATCTTTTATATTTTGATTACTTGCTAATCAAATATTAAGTCTCACACTAGAAACGCACTACAAACAGTGAGGAACAAATCATTGTCCTGATCCTGACTCCCTACAATTAAACAGAGTGTTTGACCACAGGTCTTATTATTCTGTGCTAAACAAGCAGACAGCAATGTGGAGCTGAGTTGATCTGAATTAATCATAGAGCAGTGCTGGAGGAAAACACCTTTCATCTTTTCTTAATCCTTGTTTTTAAGTCCCTTGGGCATTTGGGGCCGTAATGAGAAATGCCATTGGCTGGAAGTAGAAATCACAAATGGGGAAACAGGTCGCTGTGTGTGTGCGTGCGTGTGTGTGTGTGTGTGAGAGAGAGAGAGAGATAAAAGCACATCCCTAATATTCACACTCACTTCCCTAATAGTAAATCTGCAGCCCATTTCATATTCTGTATTTTACAAGCATTTCTATCTTCTCATAAATGGTCTAGTATTCTGTGCTAGTATTCTGACCA
>JAZGTJ010010143.1:0-18463 GCA_036877575.1 Botia almorhae | reverse complement strand
AAACCATCTAAACTGTTAATAATATGTTTGTCTGCATCCCCTTTGTTTAATCTAGATATCTCAAAACAATGCAATTCTGTGTTGAGGTATTTATTTCAACAGTGCGTATGCTGACTGTGAAACACAGCTGACATTACTTTTTATACGTTTTTGTGATTAAATTGTTCTTTTTTCTAGTCAATGTCACTTTAATTCAGGGCGAGCAGCTCAGCAAGCAAAACATACAGTTACCAAATTACTTTCAGCAAAAGCTTCATGTGTACTACAAGTCTAGCTTAAGCTGAAGCTGAACTTTATCATTAAAACTCAGGGGCGCCGCTCGCAATTTTGGGCCCTATGACAAAATATGAGGTTGGGCCCCCCTAGTAGTGTTATTACTAATAAAGCAGATCTCTGGGGGTCCCTAAAGGGCGTGGGCCCTTAGAATTGTCCTAACTTTTCCCCCCTTAGCGGCGCCCCTGTTAAAACTATATTCTCTCCTGCACTGAGTGACTGAGTGACTCTACAGAGAGTGTCTTCTCCTTCAGAATAACAGATAAAGCACCAGGATCTTCTAACTACAAACAAATCAATATTAAAATAAGCTTCTTGCCCATAAATAATTGTCTGATTTATAGTGATTGTTTAATTCGCTTTACAGAAGTAAAGCAAATTATTGGAAAACTTCATTTAATGATCTCCAAACCCTAACCCTCCCTCTAAACCTAACCCCCTTACCCAAACATCTGACTGACATTAGATTGAAAGAAAAACATGATCTAAACGAGCGATGAGTCTTTTTATTTAGTGAGGATCAGTAAAATGTCTCACATGTTGGTTGTCATGAGGTTTCACTATGTAAGTGAGGCCCTTTGACCTTCAAAAATATACAGTAGATAAATCTGTCCCCAAGACACACACAGAATCACACAGCCACATGCACAAACACAAAGCAAAGTTTCCATTACCAGAGCTGCAAACATGTCCCGCAATCACAATGAGTCACACAACAAAAATATAACCTTCATTAGACCCATAAAAATCGTACTAAAATTACCTTCCATTTCCGCTAGGCTTTACTATACTGAGTACACACACACACAACTCAGGGGACTCAGCGGTGCTCCACTTCACCTCCTGCCACTCACGACCACGGAGGAAATGAAGGTGATGAACATAGACACACTCATGCTAATGCTGAGCACAGACTTTTAACCAAACTCATCATTACTCTAGAGACCCTGCTTTCTCATTTCACACAGCATTACACAAGTCCTTCATGAGCAAAGCAATCCCACAATGCATTGCTATAAATTCTGTAACAGACGAAACCAGTGAGCTATTGTTGACATTATTGTGTGCCTGTTTTATTTTTGATTTAGCATTTCGTCACTACCAGCTACATGTGCTGAGTATGATCAGGGGTTTTCACACCAAACATGGATCCAGAAAATAACAAAAAAACAACAAGCTGAGGAATGTTACCTTAAACAATAAAGTATTAAAAAGCTGTAAATGAATTTTCTCGCTGTTTCTTCTTATTAAAGACATTGTTTTTAATTTTTTTAATTAACAGGAACATGGCAAACCTTCACAGTTTACAGGCATCTGAGAACACAGCAGTTATTTCTGTTCATCTGGATTCTGTCTGCGTCATTAGAGTCTTTAAGATTCACACAGGCTTGTGTTTTACTTAAACACCAATCAAATAGTTTCATTTCATCACAGTTGGGATATTTTTACCAATGGTTAAAAAGGTGATAACGCTGAAAAAACATGACACCTCAGAAATACACCTGATGGTGTTCTGCAAAACAAAACTAACCGACACCAGACAGATCGTTGGGAACAGAAAGAGGGCAACAAATAAATATGTTGGAGAAGGTGATGAAACACATTTGATTTTGTGACTGCAGTTTCAAACAGAGACGCACACACACACACACACACACACACACAGGAGAAGAGCATGCTGGGTAATGTGTTTAAAGATGACCTAGGTCAAAACAACACATTTAAAGAACTTTATTCTGACAACATGGGACAAAAACAGAGAGACAAGCACTAGTAAGCTCACTCGCGGTCTACTGCCTACATAGACTGCTGTTTTTACAAAGAGCATCTTTGGTTGTATCTCTCTTCATATTAAGTGAAGTTTGGTTCTTCACTGGGAATTCTGAAACTAAACATTTATTAAATAAAATGTTACAACTATATTTGTGCCTTTTTTATATAAGCAAATATCATGTATTTAATTTAACACTGAATGTATTGATCTGCTGTCTTGAATGAGATTATTCAGTTTTTCAGAGTTATTCATATTATTATTCAGAGTTTATTGCAATGCATCGTGGGATTGCCTTGACACTGAGGTGCGCTAAATTCAATTAAAACTCCCTTTGGTCATTTGCAGAAAATGTTTTGTAAACAAAAGACCAATAATTGACAAAATATATAAATAATTTATGAATATTTTTACATTTTTGTTCAGAGGCTTTGGGTTAGTTGATTTTACTCTAATATTGTATATATCCTTATTGAGATGGTTGAATGTGTGTATGTGACTCCAGACTTTGTATGATGCATCAGTTCTTTCTGAGGCATTTGATTGGATATACTTCTGTATCACTGCAAGGCATTCTGGGAGTTGGCAAAGTATAAATGACACTGCAGGAACATTTACAAACACATGCACACACAGACACACATACATGCACATATAGACATATATGCACACAAAGACGTACAAATGCACGCACAGACACACACTGAGACACACATACACGCATAGACCAACACAGGCACACAAACACGCACCTACGAGTTTCTCTGTTTCTGCTCATTTGTTGTCTGAAGTGTTTGATCTGGGTTGTGGACTCTTCGAGTCTAGAGGTGTTTTTCTGATATCTGACAATAATCAACTGTAAATGAACTTCTGAAATTACCCACAATGCAACAGTCACGGCTCAAATTACTGCAGTAATACCTGCCATTGTGTGGCAGAGAGAGATGATGAGCTTCCTTTGTGTTCATATCACAGGTCGTGGTGTTGTTATTAAAGAAACCAATCACATCTCAGATCAACAGTCGTGACTCGTGTGAGATTTCTTATGATATCCACATGTTATTTAGCCAATGGTATTCAGACAACTTAGGAAGTTTCTGAAAGTGCATATATTCCCAATACAAAGGCTGCGAGAGATGTATTGCTTTTATAAAACAGTTTAGAACACATCACACACACAAACACACACCACAGAGACACATTACAAACACACTCAATAAACACACAGACACACAAATCCACACACACTGTTTTTGGAGGGTTTTAGTCTTTATGTTCAAATAAAGATGAATGAAAAAGACATGAGGACACACTGAAACGAAAACACATCTCTGTTCTTCACTGTTTACTGGAGCCAATGAGATGCCCATTCATCACTGTCACAATCATCAGAGCTCAACACTGCTGAAAACCAAAAGAGTCCAGTCACTGTTCATGTTCACCTACCAACAGACACAGTCACACACGCACAAACCACTACAGCAACGGGGTTATTCAAATGTTATAAATGTTATAGTTCAGTCTCAGGGTTATATTTTTCAAACAACAAACGAAATGATTTAATAATTCAGATGTAGACATTCTAGATCTTCACTAGAAGTTAGTTTTTCCCAACAGGACATTTAGAGTTAAATGTAACCCTGAACCCTAACTACACTAAACTTTCTAAATGACATGTAAACAAAGATGTAATTGCATTAAATGTGCTTTACCCCCCTGCCTGTAATCATGTGTGAATTTCGAGACTCTCTCTAATGTATTACAAGAGCTAACACTGACCTGACCCATCTGTACCTACCGGTCTCACGGCTCTTCTGTTTTGTTCTCTAGGGCAGCTCTGTACCTGTTTAACCTCATGTACACATCATTTCCTGCTCAGCTTTCATAATTACCTTCCACAAGCACACTCAACATCACTTCTTGTTGCCATGGAGATGGGAATTTAACAGGTATCCACTTACACAACAGTCACCATGGAGACTAGGACTTCCACAGACCTCTGACCCAGATAGCAGACAAATTTACATAAACATCACAAACAGATTTCTGCAGTTAAGCAGTTGTAGATTATTGGAGCTTTGCATATTCATCGACACAAAACATGTTTCATTAAGGAACAAAAGCAAACGCTGATGCCTGGAGTGCAAAAAACAAAATAAAACAAATATGCAACATTTACTTCCAACCCTCAACATCACCCCACTAGTTCAAACACCCCACCATCACCCCACTAGTTCAAACACCCCACCATCACCCCACTAGTTCAAACATGCCACCATCACCCCACTAGTTCAAACATGCCACCATCACCCCACTAGTTCAAACACCCCACCATCACCCCACTAGTTCAAACACGCCACCATCACCCCACTAGTTCAAACACGCCACCATCACGCCACTACAATAGCCTCAAAGTTCTTCTTCTCTACCACTCCACAACTTACATGAATAGCAAGATACAGCAGCCTGGTCATCTGTCTAGTCTCCACTCATAACCCATCCATGAGACATACTGCATCAATGACTAAAGGGAAATACATTTTCTTATCACCTAAAAGAAAAAAAGTATAAAAGATGTCTCTGGAACTCTGGAACTAGAAAAATGATGTCACTGGCTGTTACCATGGTTTCACTAGCTGTAACAGCACAGGGCAAACATCAGTCCATGTGACCCTCTAAAAACAACAAGCCCTGCTGACTGTGCTGTAACCAAATGCTTAATTTGTATATTACTTATACTTTGAATGGCTTTTAATGTTAAAAGACGCTTTTTAAATCCCATAATTTTGTTACAACATTTGCCAGCTACCAGCTGTGCATGACACCATGTCAGTCACCTAACTCATGAAACATTCACACACACATAGCAACACACACTTATACACATACACACGGATACAATTAGACACAGAGACACACACAGAAAGACACAGAGCAGCACACAGATCATATTCATTCAGTTGGCCACAGAACAACTTTCCAAAGGAGTGGTTCAAAACAGTCAACGTAATAAAGAACAACATATCATTTTAAAATAGATCCTCCAGCTGGGAGACACATTCATTCTCCTGGTTTCTCGCCCTCCTCCATCTGTTGCGTAGTGTTCTCATCTGAGAGATTCATCACACAGCTCGTCTAACTTTAACTGCTTACATCAGGAGGTTCCCCGGGCTGGTGGGCGAACGAGCAGATACGGCTCAGAGCCACTAAACCGGAAGACTGCATGTTAACTATCACCACTGCAGCCGTGAATACACACTGTGTGCATACTGTACCTACAGTGCTCATACAACACACAGAAAAACAAACAGAAAGGGCCTAAATCTGGAACCACTGCAGAACTCCATTAAATATGACACACCTGAGATCCAATGTCCCAAAGTTACTTAAAACCGAACGAAACCAAACAAAGTCTATAAAATCTGTAACCCTCTTCTGTGAATATATTATATATTCTGAGTGTATTATCTATGCCAGGTTCTATGGCTATGTGCATGGCAGGTGTTTTTTAAACATTAAACTAAATAACTAAATGCTTACGATTATTTTTTCTAAAAACCTTAAGACTACGTTTGCATTTACTTGATTAAAAACCTTTTCATTTATGCATTTGGCAGATGCTTTAATTCAAAGTGACTTACAGTGCATTCAAGTTATACATTTGACCAGTACGTGTGTTCCCCAGGAATCAAACCCACAACCTTTTGAATGCTAACACAATGCTCTACCAGCTGAGTCCAGTACAATGTGTTTAATGGACACTGAATTCTGGCAAGCTGAACTCTTTTCTCCTGACAGTAAGAGTGTGTGTGTGTGCTGAGTGTGCTATTCAGCACTGTGTAAATTATGATCTATGGCAGAAATTAAAATAATTTAGTTTACTAATACCACTCTGATATTTAGCACTTTAAAGCTCCAGTAAACCTGATCCAGGTTCTGCTTGAAATTAGTGTGACCCTGGATTATAAGCAAATAAAGCGCTTCTCTGAGCCTGTCATCAGAATGATGGTGTGCCATGTGTCAATCTTACCTCACTGGTGTGTGTCACTTTTTTATGAGTGTGTACAGCCTCTCTCTTATTAGCCCACACTAGCCCTCTTAACCTGCACTAAAGTGTATTTGTGATGCTTATTAGCATTGTGGTGTATTCAGATGATCTACTAGTTCTCTAACATTGAGTGCATCAGAAACTCCCACATGCTATTAGTGATTAGTTGTTAGCTTAGCTGAGTGTGTGTCTCTAGTCCTTTAACAGACATTCCGTAATTTCCTGTATTTACACACAGACACACACACACACACACACCCTTTCTGATGCACTGTACCCTACCTGACTCTCAGCGTTCTCCTATTAGATCATTGCGGTTTATGAGTGATGAGTAATCCACCAATTGGAGCATTGACAATCATTTGATCCACTAACAAAAGCGCACACATGTGCTCATGGCTCAACAGTGCTCCAGTAATTTCATTACTGTCAATCTGAGCAATCCTTTATACAACAACCAAAACCCTTACCAGCTACATTCAGCCTTCAAACAAACAGCCTTCATCATCATCATCTCTGCTGTTCAAATAAACGCCTGTAAGAACATCAAACCCACCAGACACAATCAGACAACATTTCAACACTTGATTACTCTAGACCACACACTGCCAAATAATGAAATCTACTGAGGTCTATTGTCCATATGAAACACATCAGTCGAAAAGAATTGTATTTCCTTAACTCTGTTTACTTAACATGAACTGTATTTACTTAACTCTGTTTACTTAACATGAACTGTATTTACTTAACTCTGTTTACTTAACATGAACTGTATTTACTTAACTCTGTTTACCTAACATGAACTGTATTTACTTAACTCTGTTTACTTAACATGAACTGTATTTACTTAATTCTGTTTACTTAACAAACACTATTTACTTAACTCTGTTTACTTAACATGAAGTGTATTTACTTAACTCTGTTTACCTAACATGAACTGTATTTACTTAACTCTGTTTACTTAACATGAACTGTATTTACTTAACTCTGTTTACTTAACATGAACTGTATTTACTTAATTCTGTTTACTTAACATGAACTGTATTTACTTAACTGAGAGGTTTCAAATATTTTTAATAAAGAAAAAAAATTATTAGTCTAAAATGCATTAAACTTGATGTAAATCAAAATCTGAAACATTTTCCACAAGTTTTCCTTCATGTGAAAATCTGTCTGTCTGTCAAAGTAAATTCATCTCACAGGTCTGATGAAGTCATTATTTTATGAAGTAAAATAATAGCATTATGTCATTATGAAGTCTAGCACAAAAGTTTTTAGATCTGTCTAAAAGGGTGATGTTACCCAGACTTCTACTGTTCCTAAACAAGCTAGTTATAAAAAATATAACATAACCCTAACCAACACTCTAACCCTAACAGAAACTTCTGCATTTTTACAATAAAAACATGTATATAATCATATTTTTGTAAAATACACATTTTTAAAGCGTTTTTACAAACAAGAACATCATCAAAAGGAGATTTTCCTTAGATTTGTCAAGATTTGCTGACTTATGGGCACAAATTTGTCCCCAACAGAACAACAGAAGATGTTTTTAAATGCTGATCATGTGGCATTTGAACAACAGTTCAAAACACAGCTTACCCAATCAGAATTCAGTATTCAGAGTTATTAGGAATGATCCATTTTCTAAAGGAACTTTAAAGTTCTGTTGTGGTGTCTGTAACAGTGCTGTCAGAATTTGAGACATTTTCTTTATCTGTAGAATCGTGAGCCACCTCTGATTCATCATGATGGTGAGAAATTCATAAAGATCTATTAGGTAAAAATAAACAACTGTGAACCAAAGACATAATGCACAACCACAAACTCACATAGGAACATAGCAAATGACAGGAAATGACCTCATTGATGCTGGAGGTACATACCCTACAGATATTTAGAGAGCAAGGCTGTGTGTTGTATTGTGTTGTCAGATCTCGTGGTCCATTAGGCCGTGTGTTAGAATAGCAACGGAAGACAGTGAGAAGCAGAATAGTGAGGTATTAAAAGCATTTATCAAAAAACATACAGTCACATGAGTGACCTCTTCATCCACTCTGCATCCGTCTATCAGCCTGAAGGTCGAAGTTCACAGCAGCTCTTTTATCTATTGTTAGTGTCTCTGCTGGCTTAAATTTGTGACAGCAGGAAAATTCTGGATTCTAGATGTGCTACATTCACTCCAACATAAGAAAATCAAGTAAATCAATTTAAAGTGAGAGAAATTAAAAGTAAAGAAATTAAAAGTGCTTCTTAATTGTATGTGGAACTGAAGTTTTCTTCAGTCAATTTAAACATGAATCTACAGAATTTGCTACAGAACGAAAAACAGACAGACAGATCTGTTTCTGTTACAGACAGACAGACACATATAAACACAAGATGAACACAGAGAGATCTGAAAGGTCTTTCTGACCTGTCACCCTGTTGCTACTAGAAACCAAGTCTTTGTTCTCCTGGTCTCCTTGAAATTAAGGTGTATAAATGCAGTGAACAACACACACAATAAACAAGAAAGACAAAACAGAGAGAAAGACAGATGAAGTGAAAAGCAATGATGAACATAAAGACAGACACAAAAAGAGACAGACAGACCAACAGATATGATGATGTTAGTAACACACACACACACACGCACGCACACACACACACACACACACACACACACAGCTGTAATGATCTGATTATATCCTCATATTCTCTGTACTGACTGCATGTGTATTAGTGTTTGTGTGGGTATGTGTGCAGTGGATGTTGCGATTATATTGTTTAAAAAACTGGTTTATTAATTTGCATGAATTTGGTTTGGTGTGTGTTTAATTTCCAGTGTGTGTTCATATCTTCAGTGTTTCCCACACAACAGTGTGTTTGAGGCTTTGATCTCTCTCTCTCACACACAAAACAGTACCAGTGTTACTTAAGCGACTGAAGTATGTCTGTCTCTCTGTCTGTCTGTCTGTCAGCAAGCCAGTGTGTTTATCTCTATGTTTGTCTGTCATCCAGTTTGTCTGTCTGTCCCTCTCTATTTCTGTCAGTCTGTACAGTCTACTTAAGTCTTTACCAGCAAAACATCTGCCACCAAGGCAAGACAACATTAAAGACACTTCACAATAATCTCAGAACTTATTTTTTTGTTGCAAACATTTCCTCTAAAAAAATCTTTTCTAATATTTAATATTGACATAATGGTAATGCTGTAGAGCCAGAGGAAATCTTATGGTGGTTGCTTACCAGGACAAAGACAAAAACATTCAGTTTCCAGCTGAAGCTCTGTCAGTACACAGCTGTATGTAATATTTAAATATTTTAATCATTAATTTCGTAACATCATTTATGTAACTGTAATGGTTGTGTAAATGGCGCCTTAAATAGTCTGTGTAAATACACATTTAGACATTTACAGAACTACAGTAAAGCTGTAGACGTAGTGACTTTATATACAATTCAAAAACAACAAACTCCAGATATTCTGTCTGAAAACATCCGTTCAACTAGTTTAACTAACTGTGTTTTGGGATAGTGTGAGCATGAGTGAGCATCAGTGAGCATGTCTAGATGGACAATATGTAACATAATGACAATGCCAATAAACAAACGCTCAGACACACACACACAGACTCTATAAACACATCTAAAATAAGCTGTTTTATTGGCTTTAAATTACTGGCTTTAAACAGTATGACTTTAAATTACCCATCATCAAAGCAGAGCTTTCTGTAAATATCATCTTAATTGAGTCGGACGAATAAAGAAACGGTGGGTTTGAAATGAGCATCCTGAGATAAACTCACAAAATTGATTTCTCTCAGTCTCTGATCAATCTGCTATTTTGGTTTAATGAGTGAGAAGAATATAAAAACAACACAAGAAAATTGGCTGCAATTTGCAGGTTCTGTGAAGTTTGTTTTTCTCCCTCGTTTATATTTTATTTTAGGTAATAAACTGATGTTTTTCTTTGGGGCAAGTCTGAAAAAAACGTTCTACCTACTTTTCAGTTTTATCCTAAATTCTACACAGAAGTGGAGAGCTGTTGTCCTGGATGCTGGTTGGCCAATACAATCAGTGCTGCTAAAACACATGAGACAGTAAGAGTACCTGTAGCCACACTATAACACTATAAACACCAGGGAAAAACTGCACGATCTTCATAACACTTCATGAACTTAATTTATCAAAGAAAACATTCAGTCGAATTTTCTTTCATCTGAATGCTGTTAATAAAATGTAATGTAATCCATTAAATAAAATCCATTCAGATTCATAATCTAATCTGCAGATGGAGTAAAGCTTCCAAACCCAGTTTTCCATCAGTGCTCAGAAGAAAACACCTCTGATCTCCTGGAGAACAACAACTGACTCACCACGACGCAGATTCATGATCCTTCAGCTCAGAGACATGTAAAGACATTCTCCTTCATAACAGCAGATGGCTGAAGATGGGAAATCAGTGATGGAGTGTAGGTGGATTTCATCAGCGCTCAACGCTCCATGTTTAAGAGCTTAATTCTCAGACTGACTCACTGAACTGCAGTCCTACAGACTGTCACATGACTCGTACGGCATACAAACTCGTCCATACGTGACACATCCACTATCACACGTGAAAAGGCCACAAGCAGCAGTGTGACATTCAACTTTAGAACAATGAAGCTCAGAAGTGTTTGTCATGGGACTGACAGCAGCATCACACATTTGTGGTCTGTCAATCACTCTAATGTCATGCCTCCATCTGACATTTGACTGTGTGAACGACAGCATCTGCTGCCCTCTCTGCACCCCCACAACATCTGCTTAACCACAATCCCCTAAAACTCACCTGACCACTTTGTGACATTTATAATTATCCTCTTATTCTGTCTGAGATTCAAAACATTTAGTGAGAAATATTTTCTGGTAGTTTAATCAAGAATTACTTTTGAGTTATTTCAGTTTAAACTGGAAACTAAACTTCAGCACTTACAGATGAACGATCATGGGTGAAACAAATACAACAGACTAGAGAACAGAAGGAGTGACCTAAACCAAACCACACACAGAGAATCACTAAGACGTGAGGCTCTTTGGATTTCAGTCACTAACCAATGTCCTATCAAATGCACAAAACACCTTGCAATGCCCTAGCAACCGCACTGCAATGGCCCTGTGAACACACACAAAAACTAAGCACAGTGTTTGTTAGAGTTCATTTTGAGTGAAATCTTGTGTATAATAATTGACATGTTTTAAAGAAGTAAGATCAGCTCCTCGCAGACACCACACACACAAACACTGTCAGACATGCACCTTTAAAGGACTGTAAGCAATATCTGTTTCACAAAGGCTGACATGCTTTTTTCTCTGAAAAGAAAATCACTTTGACATATTAAAGCTGTTTAACAAAAAAAAGCTTATCTCTTATGTCTACAGCAGGCAGCACAGAGAGAGACAGACAGACAGACAGATCTGAGCCTGTGTGAATATGTGTGTGTGTCATTATTAAAACGTACACAACCAGTAAAGCCACTTTAAAAATGTAATTGGCTTTAACTATTATTTGATTTGTTTGTGTCCACCAGTCTGTTAAATAGGAAACTACAGTATCATTTCAATAAACTGTTTCAGTTTATTTATAGTATATAACATCAACATCAATAACATGAACACTGTAATTTACCACATCAAACCCGTGTAGGGTGCAACGATATACCAGTCTGCTTCATATCACAATTGGGGGTTAGGGTTCATGACATGCCTAACTTTATAATAATAATACTTGAAGGCGGTAACTTTAGTGTACGGGGGAATTCCCTCGCCAGAAGCTCGAACAGGGGGACTGATGAATTTGGTGATCAGATTGCATAAATGTGACAAATAAGGTGATGGTCGCACTATAAGGATATGATCATGGGTCTGACTGGAGTCCCTTTCTACAACACATGGATTCTACAAACATCGGTTACTTGACATATAGCAACAGAATATGTTAAATACTGATTGATTTAACTTTTAAATTCAGACTGCATTCAACATAATTTCAAAAGATGTGTTAGGTTTTGCTGACTTTCAGCTACTAGTTTGTCTCCAAAATATTGTTAATCAACCTCCCCCATACACAGTTCAGTTAGCCAGAGTGTAAATTCCCAGCACATAACCCAGCAGTGTGAAACTGATGTGTTTTCAGGAGATGTGAATTTGACAGATGATAAACGATCTCACAGACATCCACAAAAGAAACTAAATATCACAGAGACCAGAGGACAGTAAACAGTTCCCTAGCAACTACCCCCACACTCTAGCAATGTCATTGCAACCACCCAGTATACCCTAGCAACCATACAGAAACATTCAACAATCATTTCAGGTACGGGTAACCATATCTGACAAATATGTTACTTTCACTTTTGCAAACAACCAGCCAAAACATCATAGCAACCACCCACAGCCGCCTAACATTGTGTTGGTGAGATGTTCACAGGTTAAACAGTGGTGGGTTTTTACCTGAAAACCAGCTGGAACATTTTCTACCACATACGCATTATGTTCTTTCTTTCACAAGACATTTGACAGTTCCATAAACTTTTTCATAATGAGTAAATATTAGTCCTCAGAAATAAAGCAGAAGAGCCTTTACTGTAACTGAGAAACACAATCTGATCATTTGGGTTGTAAAGTGAGTCAGACAACATTTAAACACCCAGTTTTATCCTCCTGTGTCTCCTTACTGACATACAGAAACCATAAAGACTAACACACACACTCTGGTGAGCATGCAACACTTCTGAACACAGAGTGGGCATCTTTCATAAAGGGAGGCATCGAATGTAACATACATGTGTTCAATACACAATCTCACACACACACACACAGCTGCTCTTATCCTAACACACAACCACAAGCCCAGCTCTCCCAGTATAACGGGGATGATGCAGTGAAAGAAGTTTTAAGCAGCTTGATTGTGTAGAACAGAATTTTTAGCAGCTTTTAAGAGGTGTTAATTAACAAAGCTACGTTTATGCAAACCAACTGAATGTCCCAGAGCAAATGGAAAACTACTGCAGTAAAAATCCACAGCAGCACACATAAGTGTGTTATGCAAGAGACTAATTAAACTAATTACATTACGAAGGTCATTTGTCTGTTAAATAATCCATCATACCGAATCCATCCACATAAAATGAAACAGTAGTTTGGAGTCTTTTGAGCATCTCAGTGGTTCAGTAGTGTTGATCCAATATTCAGTAAGCTGACAAACACCGCCACAGTGTTTAAACTTCTTAAACTCTGTATGTGTCAGAGATGTACCCTTGAGTAAATATAAACGAACAACTGAGGCTTTGAACATGACAGCTCCTGTTAGCACACTGCAAAACACAACCATTACAAAAATCATCCATGGTTTTACCTATGGAATTTGTAGTAAAACTTTGTTAATAAACAAAGCATTTAAACTGAATGAAAAAAACATGGTTATTACAGTTTTCATATTAAAAGGGTTTTGATGTTAATTGATGTTAACCAGTCAATGGTGGTTATCTGGCTGACCAGCAGGTCAGAGAGACAAGTAGCCAAAACACTCTAAACTATTAAAAGTGATTAGACTAACCAGTTTGAACTGTCAGGGAGACAAGATGACAAGTTCATACTAGTTAAAGTTGTTTTTGTTTTGTTTATTATCATGCGCTAACAGAGATCTGCGGATAAATCATGTGTCATTTACTGCTGCTGTTTCACGTTTTAACTAAACGAAGAAAGCACAAACTAACCACACATGAGTGTCGACAAATGATGAAATAATTTTGTCCACTTAACATGTGTGACTCCTGTTGAGTTCTTCTGGACAATTCCACAAATCCTCTAAACTTCAGCAGGTATTTCGCGTTTTCCTCTTCATCTTGTAATGTTTAGTGGCGGTTTTAAAGTGAAAAGTAATTTTTTCCTCAAACTTTAACAGACTGTTGGCAAAAGTAGCTCATCATATGTGAAATATTACTGTAATGTTTCTGTACGTAAGCGCTTGTGCTGCTGCTAACTTTCACACAGGTCACAAAAACATGCGCATGTGAATTTTTAACCAGCCACGTCAGTTTTTTATAGTTCCTTCCATAATTGTTCGTACATTGTTTCAAAGCAGCTTTACAGAAAAAACAGAATGTGTGTGTGCAGCACAGATTTACAGTGGGAAGTGAATTTTCCTTCATAAATCTGAGAGTGAGTCGCCCACCGGCGGCCTAAACCGCCATCAGAGCATCACTGCAGTCAGTGTGTGTGCATGTGAATCATAGTGAGAGTTATTTAAAGCTGTGCCCTTCTTTAAACACAATAGCAGATGACAAACTGATACACACAAAACATACAGGCTACAGCTTTATACACCACTGGAAATCAGTGTATATTCACACACACATAGAGCATCTTTTTTGATTCTGTGATAACTGGTATCAAACTACTAAACACATTCTCTCTCTCTCTTTCTCTCATGTCTATGTATGCCATGTCTATGCCTCAACAGCACTGACACACACTTTATAACTGTGACACCTGATGCTTATCATGCACACACAAACACACACACACACACACACACACACACACACACACACACACACACACGCACACACACAGACACACAGACACACACACAAGGTAATAGCAGTGTCTGAGTGCTGTACGACTGACTAATGCACTTAGTGACATTCTGCAGACAGGAAAGGATCCGCTTACAGAATTGTGTGTTTTAGTGGAACTCAAAACGTCTTGAAGAACATTCTGTGAAAATGATTGTTTAGAATCACACATTAGAATCACAGACACACTGTTTGCTTCACTGTATTACATGTACATTTATGCGTTTAGCAGATACTTTTATACAGTGCATTCATGATGAGTTGATGAGGATGAGTTGAGTTTACTTAAAAAATTTGAGGAAACTAGTTGCCCTAAAAAATTTAGTAATGTTTACTTGATAACTTAAGTGAACATTACTTAAAGATATGAGTGGTTCTAACAATTATTTCAAGTTCAATTCACTTAATGTTTTAAATTTCTGTCCACTTATCTTTTTGATTGCATTAAATTTGATAAAAAAGTAAATCAATCTTTTTCCTTTTTTATTTAAAACTTCTCAAAATACAACAATACAGTGAAGACAAGTTTAACCTTGTTTTCAAGTTCAACAAGTTTGCCTTCAAGTTTAGCAGGTTTCCTCCTTTTTTTCCCTAACACTGCATCTACTCAAATAATAATATAATAAATGCTATTGCTGAACAAAATCTGACACACTGTCCTGTACTTATTTTCCAGTAATAATAACGTTACTCACAAACAACTTCTCGGTGTAAAAATGAAACAAAAACTGGATAAAACTTTAGTTACATTCGAACTAATGTTACTCACCAACAATTCTACAAAATTCCATGCAGCTTCAACCACGCAAAAAAGGCGTCGCCTAAAACTGCTCAACAGCTATCAGTGTGGGGGTAAGGGGGTGTGGTCAGTTAAAAACATTTTAAATTGCTTACATTTTTATAGTGATGCACTACATCTTAAATAATTTAAGTATGTTGCAATTGAACTGTTTAATTAGAAATAAAATTCAGGCTAACAGTGTATAGTGTCTGTCTCTAAATCACCTGTAATATTCCTCATCTGTAAGCCATTTTAAATAAAAGCATCAGCTAAATAAATGAATGTAAATGTAACACAACACAATCATTAACACACAGGTTCACCCCACTGTCTGTCTGTCTGTCCGTCTTTCATGAGATCAGTAATTACAGACACTCTCATTTCTCTCCTTTATAATTGTGCAGAAATGAGGCCACAGAACTGATGGGCGTCTGTTTGAGAACAAATCACTTTACACATAAACATCACAATAGGAGTTTGTGTGTGTACAGTTTTTTTATTAGTAGACTACTTCAACTGTAAATGTACATAAATACAAGAATTTGTCAAAAATTTAAATAAATAATTGTTAATGAAGGTAGTTTTAATTGCGGAGATGATGTGATTATGCAGATGTCGATAAGCTAATGAATATTCATGTGATTGTCAGGGAAAACCTGTGCGTCATGCTCGGAGATGTTCCATAGCAGCGCACACTACAAAAACCCAGCAGTGTCATACGACCCATGCTTCTACGTCACTAAATAGCAAATACTGCCAAAAACAAGAGCCCATGAACAGTACAATAATAAATAAAATAAACAGAGATGTTAATTAACCAGAAAGAGCAAATGTGTTTTAAAAAAAGACATAACCATGGCCCAACAGAAAATCTTGATCGCCTCTACGTTTGTGTCGGGAGTGTGGGACTAGCAGAAGATTCTGCTCACTAGATCTTAGACTTCTCGAAGGAGTATATGGAGTACATACAGTAATTCAGATAGATGGATGGGGGCTTGATTATATAAGGATTTATATACAAATAAAAGAATTTTAAGTCGATCCTGAATTGAATAGGTAGCCAATGCAGATCCAAATCCCAAGTCATCAAGCTTGAAAAATAATCTCTCATATTTAAATGTATTCAGTGCGTTACTAACTGCACACAAACACGAGCAGATAAACACAGAGTTAAAGCGCCCCCTGGAGGGTCAATTAGGAAACTGCAAGGCTCTAAGACAGCTTTATCTCTCTATCTTTGCTGATCCTATAATAATTTACTATGATTTTTACAAAAGTATCACGTAACACATAATGTTACAAATTTAGTACACTACTGTATGTAAATTGCAGACAGACAGAGAGACAGGCAGACAGAGAGACAGACAAAGAGACAAAGGAGAAACAAAGTGACAAAGCTACAGCCAGATAGATAAACAGACAGACAGATAGAAAGACAGATAGGCAGAGAGGCAGAGAGACAGACAGACAGGGAGAGAGAAACAGGCAGGCAGAGAGACACATAGGCAGAGAGAGATACAAGCAGAGGGTTAAATGCATTTTTTTTATACAGGATGTCCATATTTGGTCAGTAAGTTCTAGTGGCTCACTTCCTGAGCTGCTATGAATGAAGAAGAGAAGAAAGAGCGAGCGAGAGTGAGAGAGAGACAGAGAGAGTCAGTTACCTTGAGAGGTCTGAGCTTTTAGTGCTCAACGTTAATTGCAGCTGTGAGTGTAAATGATAATTTACTCTGAACACACACACACAGTTCTAACTGGTCTAAGAGAAAGAGAGAGAGAGAGAGAGAGAGAGAGAAATAGGGACAGAGACGGGGAGAGTGAATGTTCAGCTGGTGATCTGACACACACAGAACTGCAGAAACAGAATAATCTTGTCTGGTTTGTAAGCTTCAGGAAGGCTGAGGAACATCATGTCCATGCTGTTGATTCATTTGAGCAGCATTCCTCATATAAAAGAAAAATCACAGATGAGATCTCTTTAATATCGCTGTTTAACTAAACAGCTGTAAGATGATGAGCAAATAGAAATGTTTGCTTAGGTCTTACGTATCTCATCAAATGTACAGAAATTTCACATAATATTGGCTACAACCCACATTCATTTTATGTCTCTATACTCTTTGTATGTAACATTAGTCTTATTTGTTTGTATTTTATTCCTCCTAAGCAATTTTAGGAGAAATATATGAGACAAAGCTTGTACTTAAATGAAACAAAACTGAGATCTCTGGGCAGATATTTGGGCAGATATTTCAGACCTCACCTCTGTGTTCGTCTGCTGCCCTCTTATTCTCTGAAGAAAACATGTTCAGCTTTCTATTGCATTTTCTACTGCACTGCAGGTGTATAATGCCACTTACTATACAGTATCAATAATACACTTTCACTTTTTAGCAGATTATGCATCAACGAGTCAAAGTTGATGATAATATCTTGTAATATTAATGCTGCGTGTTGATCAATAGGAGGATTGTATGATCAGCAGTCCACAGCTGAGACTGAATTATTACTGTATTTTTGAGATGCACAGTATTTTGCAGGCCGTAAGCATTGAACTTTGTGTGGGAAACATTAGAAAAGTTTTTTTACTTATTAAACCCTGTTTTGATAATGCATGACTTCACCTTTTACAAACTTCTGCATGAAATTGCCAATAATCCAGCGTTTTGTGTACCATGTGACTCCAGTAATTCAGTGTGTGTGTGTACAGTATTAATGTCAGGTGACTCAAGTAATTCAGCGTGTGTGTGTGTACAGTATTAATGTCGTGTGACTCCAGTAATTCAGTGTGTGTGTGTGTACAGTATTAATGTCGTGTGACTCCAGTAATTCAGTGTGTGTGTGTGTGTACAGTATTAATGTCGTGTGACTCCAGTAATTCAGTGTGTGTGTGTGTACAGTATTAATGTCGTGTAACTCCAGTAATCCAGCGTGTGTGTGTACAGTATTAATGTCGTGTAACTCCAGTAATTCAGTGTGTGTGT
>JAZGTJ010010142.1:0-18463 GCA_036877575.1 Botia almorhae | reverse complement strand
TTCTGTGAAGAGGGGGACAAAACTCTCTCTCCATTTCAATATTCCAGGAAATATTTCCTCTAACTGCAGTTATCATTGAGAGAATAAATAACATGTCAATTTAATGCAGCGTAAAGGAAAGTTTGGTCACAGTGACATTTGGTTGGCAGGCAAAAGTGGGTTGCTTGTGGGTCTAACATGAGACAAGAGCATCTAAGAGAGTTTTAACTGCTCCAAAAGCTTTTGCTGACACAGGACGAGAGATGGGGGTGTTAGTCACTGGCTGTGACCTTTTGCTCACAGGTTTCTGAGGAAAGCATGAACTTTCAGCCCACAACACTCACTGCAGGTGGAAGACACATATGGGCTTTTCACACTCGAAACTGTTAACCCAGGGCCATTCTAAACACTGTGTCAACATAATCCTGGGTTATCTTGTTTCACGGTTAACTGTTCATACTTCATGCTGAAGTACCTTTGGTGTAGCAAATTGGTGTTAGCGGCACAAAAGGTTCTTATAACCCAGCGCTAAAAGCAGTGCTAACCTCATTTTACATTGCGTGAAGTGTGAAATGTTGGTTTATTAAGTATTTAAAGGGACCTTTACGCAGGTTTAAAAACCATTAAGTAATTATTAAGCACAATGCGACAAGCCATTTAATGAGAAACTGCTTCCACATTTACTGACGGAAAGCAGGGAAAACAGAACAATACACCCACAAATAGGAACTTCCCTACCGCAATCCACCTGCACTGCAAACATGAAGGTATAATTGTCACAAGCCATTTTTTATTTAAAAAAAACAGGAAGCTTGAAGATTATTAGTGAAATATTGTTTCTTTAAAGTTTGGCTGAACACCAACCTTCAACCATTCATGGCAAACAGTTTTGTGCACACGTGCCAATGCACACAAGAACTAAAAATGTTGACCAGCCCCCAACCCCACTACAGCACAACCCACAAACTGAACTGCAACATTTAAGAGTTTAAATCAAACCTCGCCTCACTGCACTGGGTTCTCTGGCTAAATTAAACTAATCAGTAATGATGAGAAGAGATGAGGGAAATTCATGCCATCTCCCAAACATCCCCATAAGTGTCCGGCCAGAGCAGCTCTGGAATCCAACAAATGGTTAATGGACAGAGCTGAGAGAATGAGAGAGAGGCTGTACAGACATCCAGCAGTCAGAAATGACTAAGGAGAAGTTCAAGAGCAATATTAATTTAATATAGAATACTACTTGGATGTCATAGTTCATTGTACATTAAGCAGTATACAAGATAAACACATCTGCTCATGTGTAGCTGACATAATTTTAAGCAGTGACAGTTGTTTACTGCCATGTAAGGTCATGACCTAAACAATACTTTTATCTTGTTAAAATGTGCCACTGAAACATTGAGGTAAACTTGGTGCATATATTGTCCATACAGGTCTGTACATGTATGAAACTTGATGTAGATGTATGTATGAAACGACTTATGAAATTTTATGAAAAGTGCATACGGTTAAAAAAAAGTTTTTTTGCACTAATTGCATAAAATGTTCCACTATCAGCACTCATTAATTTAAATATGTTTAAAACAGCTTACTGTTTTTTAAAAACCCTGTAAACAACATGTAAACAAGCCCTGTCCACCAGCCACCCACACGCATGCTGCCCCTTCAGCTCATACATAAGCAAACTGAAAATACATTTTTGTTGATGGGGATTTGCTAATGGAAAAGAATCAATGAACACAGTTCATGAATAAGCTCTCATCTCATCTCAGAAAAAGGAAGAGCTCATGAGCCAAGCCATCCTGAAACTGTGTATCTGACTGGCTGTTGTAGGCATCACACAATGGTAGTCTTAGAACGTTTGACATCAATTCTGATGGATAGGCCTAGTTTAGGAAACCATGGGAACCATCTTCAATTGTATGGTCTTCCACACAAAGATGGCCTCTGCCCGAGGAGATGGGAGAGGTGTGGTTCTCTCCAGGGATGGAAGGGCACAAAATCTTTATTTAGCAGCAACAGATCACGGCTATTACAAGCGCTCAGAGGCTGTGAACGTTAAACGCAGGGTTTACGTTGCCCTCAGGAGATCCTACCATAGAGTGGGATGGAGTGGGCAGCATTTTCAGGGAAAAAATACAAACTCTTCTTTCAGAAATAGTAAGTGTTATAAAAAGTACAGAACTATACAAATATGTGTGTTATGAAACAAGACCTTCAATGAAAAACAACTGAGTATTAGGTAACCAGAATAAGATGGAGCCCGTTTCAACTGGTCTCATCTTTTACTGACAAAAAAGTACTACCATAGTTTTCAGACAATCTTTGATTTACCTTAAAGCAGTAGTTCTCAACTGGTGGTCTGTTCCAAACTGACCTCACCGGAAAATGTAACCAATTTACAAGGTTGTAATTTTGTATGAATTTGTATGGTAAGAATTATACAAAAGTGTACGATTATTAGGAGAAAAGCAACCTAACCATTACTGGGGTGAAAGCTAATGGTTTAAAAACATACAAACGAAATTAAAGAAAGGGAAAAATATCAAATGTTATAGTACATCTTCATCTATCTTTTAAAATCACATTTGAAAAGACAGGCCATGTTAATTATTTAGTATATTGTTGGGATTGTATATGCTTTTTAGCATATGATTTCAGGGACAAGTTTGTTTACATAGTTCTGATATAGTGTTGGGTTGCTACCTCTGAGTCTTCAGTCAAAACCAGTTGAGAACCACCGCCTAGGAGTAACATGCCAATACCATGTTACATGAATATGGTAATCATTCAGTGTCATGTGATAGACCAAAACATCATAGCATTACCATCTGAATTCATCACTGTATCAGTACAATACTGTATACTATAAACAATACAACAGTCTACATTAATTATACAATTTAGCAGTCATTAGTAATCACTTTGGAAGCAAAGCACATCGCATCTGCAGTGCATTTGGACCGTAGCCAGAACACGCATCTAATGCAACACATTGTCTGTGGTAAACATGCATGTTTAAATCGTAACAAAATTGTGGAAGTAAAACAAAAGGCTTGTTATCAGACTGATGTTACATTAACTTAGACTTAGATTAACATAGAATGTGTTTCCGCTGGCACATAAATAAATACCCGTAGATCCACTATCACCAAGTTTCTGTCTGTCTGTCAGGCTGGGTCATATCAGCACCATCTATTCTCGTCTGCCGAAATCCTCTGTCATACATTCCACTTACAGGTTTCCCACCATGAAACTACTTGCTTGACAATCTGATACATGCATCTCAACATCAGACAAACATGGCTGGTTTGCTCTGTGGTTATGAATGAAACATTAGGAACAATTTAGTCTTCATGAAATGACCCTTTGATCATCTGGAGCTCATATGTGCACAATGAGAGTGACAGCTGCAGACAAACCCAATTCATGGCCAGGAGAAAAGATAAATAAATAGTACAGGTTTCAACATGGACTTCTTCATACAGGTGGAACTACTCAGCTATACAACCAATTGTAAAAGCTCAGTGTGTTTGTGTGCAGCAATGTAGTTCAAAAGATTAGAGAAAATTCAATGCAAGAGCGAAACCAAGTGCTTTGCCAACAAAACCAAACAAGCTAAAATGAGGTGAGCAAGTAAGAGTAACATGTGAAAGTTCTGCGCCAATCTGCCATTGGTCGGACAAAATAAGTAATCCGGCCCAAAACACATGCCATTGATTTAGCTGGTGTTGCCATGTCAGGCTGGTCAGGATGCTCAAACAAACAGCAATCTTTAAAGCTCCACATTTTGTACACATTTTGTAAAATCAGCCTATCAATGGATTACATGCATTTGTATCTGTATACTGAGCGGGGCTAGGAGAAACCAGTTTAATGAAATCAAACTAAAATTACAAACATCACCATTAACGTAACTGCAATACTTCATGTTCCATCACACCTGTTTGGTGAAAACACACCTGCTTTCCACCAGTCTGAGGTCTAGTTCTGCTTAGATTTATATATCAGTGAAGAGATGCGGTGATCCCACGGCTGAGTGGCAGCTCTAAATGGCTCAAGATTACTCTGCTCAGCTTCAAGTGTTTGTGTTTAAAGGATGATATGAGCTTCCATCTGAGAGCAGTCAGTGTAACGTACAGCTGAGTGGCAGAAGAGCGGTGATTTCAGGACACAGATAACGACGGGAGTCGCAGGCAATGTGGAAAATGAACAGAGCGGTCGGACCAACTCCATTTGCCATGGGATGATCATTTACATAATCACTCATGTGATTTAAAGATTAATGGCATCCGTCAGTTTTCTAATGGGGATGTGGGAGACCCCTGGCCGGGAGAAGTGATTGAAGGGGTCTGTGCGATGGTGGGGTTGGTAAGCATGCATACTTGACATCTGCGGGCAGATTCTGTGGCAGACTGTGAACATGAATCATAAATGGGGCCACTTTTCCCATTATATGATTTAATATTGTACTGACAACAAAAAACTTGAAGATACAGTTTCTTACTTTTGAAGGGCCAAGAGAATGTTTTTCTACAAATCTGAGTCACTCTGAGCGTTCTGAGTCATTGCGTTTGAGTGTTTTGGAACAAGATTGAATTAAATTCACCTGTCAGAGGTTTGTTGATTCTTCAAGCACTGCAGGTTTTCTTTAGCTTGGGTTATTTATTGTTATTTAATCAATGGAATATCAATCATACCTGTATCACAAACACTGCATGGCAGGTTACAATCCAAAGTTTAATACGCAGGGTTAGAGGCCCCTTTAAATCCTGCTTTAGGTATGAGCAACAGTACGACTGCCTTAGCAAGCACACAAATAACCACTAATAACACACATGCAGATCTTGCAGGGATAAATCTGCTAACCCGAAAAAGGTCGAAAAGACAGAAAAGCAAATTACACACTAAAGTCTTTGTAAGAGGTAATGTGTCCCCAGCTAACAGTTTAACAGTAAGAATGTTTCCAGTAAGTAACAAAAATGTTAAAAACATTTGAAATGTTTTAGGAACATTCAAAAACTTTTAGGGGTTGTATTAACATTATTGCTTGGTTATAAGAACAAACTCTTGAACATATGATATGTATATGGTATGTATAGATACGTATATGATATGTATATATATGTGTATATATATATATATGATATGTATATGTGTGTGTGTGTGTGTGTGTAATGTAAAAAAAAAAACATTTTTAACGACTGAGATAACTTTTCGAGAACGTTCCTGGTAGCTGGGTCTGCCTCTTTAAGCCACCAGTTCCAGTTCTTCAGCGCTTCAAATATAGAGCAACGTGTCACCACAATCCCTGATGGGTTCATTTATCCTGAATTGAAACCTGCAAGAGTCTGGAACATTCTGTGATTGATCTGATACTATTTTTACTCGCTCCACTTCAAGGAACTGTTGCAAATACATGGTCCATTTAAGTAAAGTACAGAAAAAGTGTTTTTGAAACAAGAGCCAGTCTAAAATCCCCAAGACGAAACTGTGTGTTTTACCCAACAATTTAGAGGAAATGTTCCACTAATATCCAGCCATTAGCAAAAAATAATCATGAGTGCAACGAAAATAAACTCGCTAGCCTATACAAACAGTTTTTTAGGGTCAAAAGCAATGTAACCTACATAGTGCCCCGACAGTCCAGATCTTCAACCAAGCTGAGGAACATGTTCTGAGCACAGAGGAACCATCATTCAGCACCATGTCTAAGCTTCCATAACAAGAATTACAACATATATCTGTAATTATCTCAAGCACTGTAATTTGGCCAATAACAGAGTGCTATGGAAACACTGAGCACTGTGGGTGTGCTGGCATAGATGATTGTCTGTCACAGCCTTCTAACCTTCAAAGCATCTTCCCTGTAGTGTAGTGTACTTCCAATCTGCAGAGCAGTCAGACCGCTCCTAAAGCTTACGTGCCAATGAACGGCTGTAGTCTTAAATGATCAGACCGGTGCCAGTCACAGGGGAGGGGAACAAAGAGTCACTGTGGTTCACACACACACAAAGCCAGCTGTCCTTGCTTCTCCCTAACCCCCAGCTGTATCTGGTCTTTCATCAACCATCCCCCATCATCATGGGCTGAGACCAAACACACTGTCCATTTTCAGTATCTTCTCCTGAGTCAAACCGCCTTTACTGGGAACACCCATTTTAATGCCAGCCTTCATTATGTGTGTGTGTATATGTGTGTGCCCACACACACTTTCATCTCCAGGCCTCAGCTCTACCCATTCATTGGGGTTTGCTTTGGGTTGGTATTCCTCACTCAGGGATGTCCTACAGTTGTGGACAGGTCTTTGATGTCATTGATGTAGCTCTGCTATGGTATGCTGATATTATTGAGATACAGATACTAAGAAATGAGAATGACTTTGAATCGACTTAAAAACACATTACTTACAATTTACTGTAATGGGTAGGATTGAGGCCTAAAGATGAAAGTGTGGGCACTCATACAAAAACAACATTCTCCCAGTTGTCCCAACTAATCTAACAGTGTTATCTGAACAAATAATTTCACATTGGAGAATGCTGCAGATTTACTGAAATTGTGCAAGCTCCCAGCATGCATTGCAGCCTGAATAAATGATGTGGTTATATTAACTTACTGTTTGCTAAATAATAACTTTTGTGGAACAAAAAAAAAATCTCTCACAAGAATATACAAGCTGAACGAGACATTTTGCATTTATTAAACAAGTACATGCAAACGGAGTAGAAAGTCAATTGTCAATTTGTACTTTTTGTACTGTGGGAAGAACAACTTTTTTCCTAGTCTGCGAACTGAAGCTTTCATTTGAAGACCGAATGAGCAAGTTAAATATGCATCAGAAAATGACCTTCCAATGTGTGCTACTTGCAAAATACTCTCAAAAGGCTCAAGACTCACTTATTATACAATTGTTCATTTTAAATCTATTACATCAGTGATACAAAGTGCTCTCCGCATGGACTGCGTCCTGTCCTGGACATGAAGAGAATAATAACCCTCTTGCATGCCATTATGATACAATCAAAAATCAAACAGGAAGGAACATAACACTCATCTCTGGAAAAACATTTGACATGTCCGTTAGAGCAGGAAATAGATGAGAGCGCACTGTAGGCGGCACAGGAAGCAGCTCACCTGACTCTCTTTTCAGATATTTCCTCTCTGCAGAGGACGGATATGTGTGTTTTTTCAGAAACGCTGGCTCAGTGCATGATTCTAGTATATTCTGAAGCAATGTTTTCAGATCAGTCTGGCTGCTTCTTAATACAGAACATAAAACAAGAAGCAAGAAACACCAGTTTAACCTTACATTTAGTTTAACCTTAAATGTAAATTTCTCACAAAAAGAAGAAGTTTTAAAGATCTTGGTTGGTTATTTTGTCATTTTTAATGCATGGGAACTAAGGTTTCAAGCTTCATAAAGGACCATAAATGTATGATAGAAATGGCCCATTGAACTTGTATATTGTATGCAAGTCCTTTGACGCTAAGCGGTAACTTAGCATCAACATCCGCACTAGCTTCACTGAGCTGGCTCGCTTCAATGGATCATTTATGAATGGCTCATTCATAAATACAGTGCTTCTGTTTATTTTTAAAGCTTTTTTGAATTTTGGGTGAACTTTTCTTTTAATCTCAGCTTATTATGAATAAGCAGTGCCATGTTGGTCCATTGTTGCACACTGCTACTTCAGCTTCACTTGAACAGGCCTGATGGGGGGTAGATTCTGTGACAATGTATACAGCAGGTGGTCCGCAGACAGATGCACGGCCTGCTGGAGTTCAGAGCAGCCTGACAGAGAGTGAGAGGATAGAAAGAGAAAGAGAGGAAGACTGAGAAGGAAGAGAGAAAGAATGCAGGTCAGTGGTGAAGAAAACCACCTGCAGAACATTCCAAGCACACCAGTAGCTCAGGTCAACCATGATTTCACAGGACATTCCAGCACCCTAAAATAAATCTTCACAGTCTGCTATCTAGAGCAGCCATTTGTTTCTCCAGATTTGGGCCCTGCAGAATAGCTTGCATGGCCAACTGCAGCAAATGTGCGTATTTTCTAATCAGGCCTCAGATTTTGATCAGCATGCGACGCAAACCCCTGCGCTTCTTCACTAGCTCTAGTGCAGTTAGATAAGTTACATTATGCTCAAGGTAAATTTCCAACCATCTCAGCATCCTTGTAAAGTGAGTGCTCTAGTTCTGCTCCCAGCTTTCTCTCAGATAAGGGTATTACTACAGACCCACCAAAAGGTTTTTAGAAGCATGCAGGTTAACTAAACTATCCTGGACCCTGTGTTTCCTGCATTAATATTAATAAGGAGAGCCGAACCTACAGCATTTAGCAAAACAAAACATATTGCTAGTTGTGAGTTTACTTTGAATTTAATGTAATGACAGGAAATCTTCATTGGACCCTTAGACACCAACACAGAGCACTGATTCATAAGCAACTATAATAACCATTTCATAAATTACACAAGATATACTGCCAAAATAATACTGCATAAAAATAAAGATGCAGTTACAACCAATTTTCAGGGGGTGTTCATGAACAATTTGACCATTTGGTGTGGGGGGTGGGTGTACACTTCCTCACTTCAAAACCATAAACAGTGCCTAAACGCCCTCAGTGAGTGTTACCATTTGCACTGCGATGACTCAACATTTTTTTTTCTTTTTTTGCAGCGTAGGTTGACTTTTGTTTGTTGATTTGTATTATTGTGCTGCTCGTGGTGTAAATAGGTCTTGACTGTGTACAAAACTGCTTCACTTACCTCTTGCCTCAGGATGAACCAACAGCACTCCAGATTACCATTCAAACAGAAGCAGTTTCCTACACTGTTCTCATACTTTCTGTTAGCCAGATTCAGTTGCAAAATCCAGGCTGCACAACACCATTGATCAACTGAGGTTCCAAAACAAACTGGGTCAGTGTAATAAATCACGCTCACTGAGTTTATCAACAGATGTACAGAGTGCAAGTGACACTTTAGATCACTAAACATTCATTACAGCCTTCGCTGAAATGCACAGGGATTAGAAATATTTCCACAAAATAATCATCCCTCAATGTAGTTCGAAACCCAGAAAGTGATTCTATCTTTAAAAACACTCTAGCGCTGCCTATTTTTAAACTGCGGTCTACATTTATCACATTCTGCGCTGAGAAGATCTTGAAAATCTAAAGAGCAGCTTCATATACTCACACCTGCTGTTTACTGTTACATTTTTACACACTGTCAAAAGCACTCATAACCTTTTATACCCAGAGAATAAGAACTCTTGCTAGGGATGCAGATTACAAACTTCGATCTTCATCTACAAAGCTTTTGATGTCAAGACCAGTCAGCAGTGACAGATTCCATCCCTGTGTGTGTCTCTCCTGCTAAAATGGTAACCAAACATGTGAATGTGTCACAAAAGCACAGCGTCTTTGTGATGAATCAGTCTGCTTTACATGGAACCATATCAAGGGGGATTTAGGATAAAAGAGCAGCATACAGTCTTTAAGACTCATAAAGCGCATGTCTGGCACACCCAACATAAACATTTCTGCTGAGGGTTCGATGTAATTAGTTCTAACGACACTCATCAACAGAAAGCCAGCCAAAACGGGGTGCAGCGCTTCACTCCCCATGCAAACAAACATTCTTGGAACTGCATCAGACAAACAAACCCAGTAAACCTGAGAAAGTCTGAGACAAAGAACCAGACAGACAAAGAGAAAAAGAACAGATGACAGAGAAACAGAGAAGGAAATCCAACACTTTTATCACTAGTGATGGAGGGGGGGATAGATTTACAAATTCTGCTGAACAAAATGTATTATCAGAATTCTAAATGAATAATAATAATTGTTTATTGAATAAAGCATGCACGCACATTATGCATACAGGTAAGCATCACGCGACATGCAACGCTGCAAAAAAGCATGAAGGGTGGGTCTATCTGGGTTATTATAATTCTATATTTGAAGAAAATATGCATTTACACCAGACACAATGCAGGAAAATTGAATCATTCTCATTGACAGAAAACACGCTGGTTACTCTCTGCATTCAAACTGAAGTGAATCACAAGGGGCTTAAAATACCTCCACCCATATTTTCATGACAACAGTGCAGTGCTACTAACGTCACACAAGCTTCACACTTACACAATCTCTTCCTGTTCATCCATATGTCCTGTAGGCTCCAATCAGACCAGCTCTGGTTTAATAGCTTTTGCCCTCTCTCTCTGACTCACGTTGAGCTCGCAATCTTAGATAAAGCAAAACCCCAGCAGATGATCGCGTAGATCTGCATGTGTTGACAATGAATCATCAGCGCAGCAAACGCAGCAAATCCACAGCCAAAAGCAGCAAACAACAAGAACAAGCAAATTCTTGACCCAATATGAAGTCCTGGCAAAGTGGCTCAAGATGTGAGCCATTAGTGCCAAAGTTTAAAACCACATGATCCAGGATCAAAGCTGGATTTGTGTTGATCCACACGCATGTTTTAACAAGGTTAACACTGTCATTCCAGATCCCTTGCGCTTTTAATGGGATAAGCCCTGGCTAAGTGAAGAGATGAAGTGATAACACCAGGATACTGCCTGATGTAGCTGCCAGAGGATAGAGAGGAAGTCATCGCATGTACGAGCTTCCAGGAGAGAACGTTTTGACTGCAGCCGTGGGGCAGGTGCACAGCTGGGACATACAGCTGGACTGAGAGCAGGCGTGCAGCTGCGGTGACCTGAGGCTTATACGAGCGGAACAAAGACCGTCTGTGCCCGCTCTGACACAACGGGATGTGCCAAGTTTGTACCAGCAGTGCCAGTTCAGCCAAATGTTGATACCACACATACTGCTTTACTGAGATCACATGTCAAGAGAAGCTTCAAATCTGCCCAGTATGGTTGGCACAGCCTAGACATCATGCCCAGACCACCAGGCCAGTTAAAGAGGGCGTACAGACTAAAATAAAGCCATAGTTAGTGTAAACACAGGGGACCCATTTTAACAGAATATGAAAGAACATGGTTTAAACAAATTTTTAATAATGACCCAGTTTTGGTGTTGTTTTGACATTCATTATCTGACGCAAAAAAAGTATGTAGAACAACAAAAACTGAAAGAACTATTTCATCATGATGACAGCATTACATCATTCTTTACACTTCCATTGACACTTAAACGATGTTAACACCATTTAAACCTGTCTGTGTCTGTAATTAATGTATTGCGACAAGCAATAATTACATGCACTGCAACACTTTCCACTAAAGCAAGAAATTAATCTAGTCAGGCAGTGGGGGGTGCAGGAGGTGTTGATGGATCATCAAAATATATATGTTGCAATATATAGCAATTATAACAACTGAAATACTGCACTTATGAAAGCTTGAGTTACTAGAATCTTGAGACATTAGGGCAGCAAAATATCCAACAGCCTTAAGTTAACATTAATTAATTGCTTACTTCCTATTTCTTTAATGGGCTTTCCCTCAGCAAACGCTAGACAGAAAACATGCCACCAACATGGGAGGGTAGGAGAAGTGAGGGAAGAAAACATCAGAAAAGGAACTGTTTAGAACCCAACAACTCTCTGAGAGAGCAGGTTCAGATGTGACATAAGGGGGCTGGGTGATATAAAGGCAGGTATAAAGTGTAAAACGTGAAACAGAGCAAGAGAGAGAGGAAGAAAGAAGAAAGAGAGAAATAAAGAGAGAGAGAGAGAGCACTTGCAGACGAGAACTCATCATAAATTGACAAGGTTGTGCTCAGAGGTGAGAGACTCAGGAACTGCAGAAAGTAATTTATATATACACGCCACGCGCGCGTGGAATTTTAATGAGCCGCTCTCCCGGCGCTCCTGTAAACTTCTGACTTTTTTTAGAAAACTCATCTGAGCTCAGTTACTGTCTACACTACACACAGAGACAACATAACTCCTGACACCAATCCAGAGGTGAGGAAAACGAAAAGCAACATAAAGGAAAAGCATAATCAAGAAAAAAATAATTAGAAATACACATTTCTCCAGTACATAGGATACTTTCCCTTTGCGTCATTCTCAACTAGTATGTCAAAGCAAGGCATTAACCAGTAAATGGCTTTATTTTTCAATTAACTCATCAAAATGACTTTCTCAGGTCTTATTGAGCCATAATGCTTAAGTGGGCATTGCCGGTTTGCATCCAGCTTGCAACATTTTTTGTATCCCTTTTCCAGTACTACTAATTGTCAATCCTGTCCTATCTTTTATTGTTTCTATAAATAAATCTGGCATAAGGCCAAAGTACAATAACACTAAAAACATGCTCTTTGACATTGTGAATGCTGTGATTAAATTATGTCTCACCCGGAAAACATCACATGCAGTTAACATGCACTGGACATGCTTACATGCCAGCTAAGAATATACGTGGTCTTATAAACAGCTGACTGGGGAAAGGCACTGAGCTCACACTTGCCTCCAGGCAAAGATCTGAGTCAACTGCATGAAAATAAACAAATAAACTGACTGTTCCTGCTATAAAGCACATTCCCATCTGGACTGCACTAGCCTTTATCTCATGCATCTGAAATGCCCTGACTACAAAGACCAGGAAATATATGCATGGCAAAGATGAAGAATACTGTTTTTTAAATCAAAAGGAAGTAACCGTTTCATTCCTAGAGGGCATCACTGTATTACAAACACAAGACATTTGTTCCTCAATATTGATATACTTCTTAAAGCTCTTCAGAACATACCATCATTTATAAAAGATAATGGTGTATGAAGAATTCTGCTGATCTAGAGCTGGGGTGCAAGAACTAAGTAATGAAGTACACAGAAAATTATGAAAAACTGGCAACAAATCTCATTGGTTATTTGGGTGTTAGCAACTTCACTGGATTTTGTATGTTATGAAATGTATGTTACAGTCAAGTTTGAGATCTTCGAGCATTTTTGCCTTATTGATGCCCAATAATAATATGCCTAATATAATATAAATATAATAATAATAACAGCAACAAATGTATAAAAATTGTCATTTTAAATGCCTGCCATCTGCGTTTTTAATTTTTTTGTAATTATCAACTTTTGTATGATTGACTACCATAACAATAAAAAGAACTGTAAAACTATAATATTTGTTCATACATTTAGATTTGTTTTTACAGTTCTCACACTGCTTAAAATACAGCATTGGGTAAAAAGTGAAATAACATGCTGGTAAAATAAGGTGCTAAAATGTTCTCTTATTTAATGGATGAATCATAAAGTAATAGACAGAATAATATAATATAATATTAAGAGAGATGGCTGCAACACTAAACTTCTACTCGACTCGCGCACAGTCACGTGCAATAAAGTCAAGCAAAGTGCATTAAACTGTGAACGAGGAATTACCGAATGACTTTCCATTAAAGAATTTACTCAATAAAATCAGCAAAATAAATTCCAGAGATTTTCCTAAAACGACACATTGAATAACTGTGCATTCGTTAAAACTCTCTGACATAAAATGTTTCAATGTAACACTGCTGCCAGAGAAAGTGTCAATCGTAAAGTGAAACTACTGCATGATTGTGACACTGTTATGACATCACAGTATTCTTTGACAGAGTTTGACAGTTAAAGCCAGTGCATCTGTGAAATAAAATATGCACGCGTACATGCCTATCTTGACAATAAAAGAGCGTCCTGTACCGACAGTCAGTCATGTTTGTCTATAGTACGTGCACTAAAATCTCTGACAACCCCTCCACCCGTTGCGATCTGTCTGTCCGCTGTGCAATATAGAGAGACTATTCATGACTGACTCACAACTGCCCAGCACGGCGCTTAAACTTCAATCAGTAAAAAACAAACAGCATGTTTGTACAATTATGTCGGTCCAACACAAAATCATCATCAGTCGAACAGACAATGCGAAATAAAACGTACAAACCTGAAGCGGCGAGGCGACTTTCCAGGGATTTATATTTGGGAGTTTGTGGCAGTCGCGCTCTCCCTCCCTTTCTCTAGCGCACTAGATAGATAGTGCTGATGTTGTTTTCACTTCCTCTTTCCTCCTCCTCCCGGCCGCTGATTGGCTCTTCTGCTCAGGAACTCCACCAATCATAGCATAGCAAATACTGATCATTCAATCGCTCTTGGGGGGTGAACATTGAATTTTAATAGTTCATGATTTTGTGTGGTGATGGTTAATGCTAGAAAGAGAGAGAGAGAGAGAGAGCGAGAGACAGAGTAGCATCAATGTGAATCAGGCAGAACATGGCTGACAAATCGAAAAATTATAATGAACTGAAAATTATAAATTTAGTATAAATCACTAGTATAAAATATATATAAATAGAGCTCAAAGACCCAGTTTAAATGCTTCATATACAACACAAAAAGTGATACATAATACAGGCCAAATCAGGTCTTTAATTAATCTGTGTCTATACATTGGCAATTGATTGTCCCAGAATAAGGTAATGTGTATTTATCATTTTGATGATTGGATTACATTTAGTTGTTACACCTTCAGTTGTTCCCTATATGAAAACTATTACAACATGGAAACATACAGTCAGTTAAGAAGCTGGGTCACACTTTGCTTCGGCTGTTTTTTGTATGCTGTGACATGAGATGATGAACAGTCTCTAGTTCCCTAGGAAATTAAAAAATTTTGCCTCATGCTTTATAAAATACACGGATTAAATCTAATGCATTTTCTACAGATTCAGAACCTTAAATTTAAAACCTAACTCTATAAGCTCACACTGTAAAGGTATATTGGGCTAGAAATGAATACATAAATCTTAACCAATCAGTGTATCTAATTATTGCACAGATTATTTTTTATCATTATTTTTCAAATTAAAAGATCAGATTGTATTTATAAATTTACTGAATTACTAAGACCATGATATGACTCCACCTGTTAGATTTTCACGCTGATTAATTTAAAATGACACTTGCCTGATTAGACTTAAACTAACCATCATTTAAAATCTACGTCATCTTACTGCTTCAACAAAGGATGTGTGGCATAGAATAGATCAGTGAGTATCACTGTCTGAAACCTATTCGTGAGACTCACGACTTGTCAGATAAAAAGGGAAACATGACACATAAACACACATTTCTAATGCCCTGGGCAAAACCAGCACAATGGAACAGAGAAACTGAAGAGGAAACCGTATCTAGCCTACATGCACGCACGCACACACATTTAAGAGAGAAGATTTAATCATTCTGATCGCTTTCCTTAAAAACACATTTAAATTATCTCTAATTGAAGCTGCATTATGAAGAGCTCCTTTGATGTTATGATGCACTGTTTATCTTTGTACAAAATGACACATGTAGTACAGCGACTGCCATGGGACCGTGTTTCAATGACGAGTGACAACATCAAAGGAAAAGCTTTTTTCTCCCCCCTTTAGTGACGTAAAAGATGTCAACTATTGTCACCTCTTCAAGAGGTGCTAATTGGCTGTGCCTACGCACCACGTGCAGTTGCAAAAGCCCAAAATGATGGAAATAGAGTATGTGAATGTCACGCTTCTAATTTCCTAAATCCCTAAAATACCAAAAATCTGATTACCATTAATCAGATTAAAAGATGTATTTGTAAACAAACTCACCGATTTATTTACTTGAAAGTAACTGTTCACTTGTGAACTTTTCAACATTCAGAAAAAAATTCTAAAGCAGATGATATCACAATGCTTGTCATTTTCACAAAGAAACGTTCTCAAAAATGTTAATAAACATACATTCAAAAAAAAATCGACATATTCTATCTCAAGTCAAAGACAATCATGGAGCTCAAGTCAGAAAGCAGGAAATCTGATAGAGATGCACAAATTCTAAGCATTCGATGCAACAGAAGGGATTAAATGCTCCCATGCATTATTAAGCAGATCTGAAGATGGCTTGGGGAGCTGGGGAGAGGCCTCATCTGATAGCACAGTGATCTGAAACACTGTTTCACCAAAGGCCTTATAAGCTTCTATTAATATGCACTGACTTTAAACAGAACAATGGAGACCACCGGCCACAGTTCAATCTGAGTCCGAGTCACTACCCTTGGCCGTGTGCTTCTTCTTTTTCTTCTTCTGTTTCTTCTTTTCTTTCTTCTTCTTCTCCTTTTTTTTCTTTTTTTTCTTGCGGCTGTGATTGGATGAGGAAGAGGAAGAGGTGGAGTCAGAGTCAGAGGTGGTGTCCTGCAGGAGCTGCTTCAGCTGTTGGATCCTGTGGTGAGAAAAGAAGACTATTTTAAATGACAGTCCACACATCTTATTTTAAAATATTGACATAATTAAAGCACCTACAGCAACTATAGATTTTTAGTTGTTAAACGCATTCCTGTATTCCATCTTAATAAGCAGAACCAAAGAGTTAACACTGTGGGACTATCAAAACATTTTTCTGTTTGTTTGTGCATCCCAAACCAGTAACACTCTGAATTAACCAATGGCGTGGGGACGTTTGATAAAGTCATTACTTTTGTGATTTTATGATGCTAGTGACACAGAAATGTAGACATTTAATTTTTTTTTAAATATAATTATTTTATAAATTATATTATATAAATAATTATTTTATGTGGAAATACATAAAGTGCATTATTAACATTAGAGGATGTAGGAAACAACCACATTCTTACAAGCACAGTGACCTGAAGCTATTAACAATTCATCAGACCACCACTGTTTAGAGGGTTCTAGGGATCCATGTATCCTTGGGAACCACACGGCACACCATGCATTCAGCACAGCTCCATTTTAGATTTACTTTCATTCTGTACACGCTGTAAAGATGCATCAATTTTCAAGCAGCTGACTTCTGATTCCCAACTTATTTTTAACAAGGTACTCTTTGCTTCCCAAACATTCTGATGAAAACAATTCAACTGGCCCTGGGGGAATGTTTAGTAATGTTTCTCAGCCATAAATGTGTATTGCAGCAACGTACGAACAAAAGAATTAACCATTAAAAAGGCCCACAATTGGTTTACAACCCACATAGCGGTTTCTAATTACTCCCATGTATCCAAAGCAACTTGTCACCATATGGAACATAATCACAGGGGAGTAAGAAGTTATATAATCATCTGCAACACATTCCTTTGTCAAACTGACACAATTCATCAGTAATGTCTTCTGAGAAACCTCCACATCAAAATATTTTGTTGAAGCTGCAATCTGTAACTTATTTGGTTAAAAATGAACAAAATGATAAAGCATATAACAGATGAGTATTTAAAATGGCCTCCTTACCCTGATTTGCAATTGTAAATTTATAATAATGACTTATAATTTAAGCTGTCCAGTCTGACGTGTAGGTGGTTTAGAATTTATCACAGCAGTGGTTAGGAATTTAAATTTGTTATCCACTTTATGTAAAATAACTCCTAAAATAACTTGCAATTTTGTTTTCAAATAGAGATGGCGGCAGAGAGGCAAAAGTTACAGATTGCAGCTTTAATAACCAGATCCGGCCTCAAAACCTGTTAACCTCATAATGACACAATGTTAGTGTTCACAACGGTGGAGATCGTGCACATACATACCTGGTCTCTTTTTCATTGCGTTTGTTTTCTCTAATTATGTCATACATTGGATCCTCATGTGCCTGTGAAAAACAACATTTAGATTTTTAATCACAATACATCAAAGCCCAAAGGAAACATTCAAAAATATCTTATTGAACTTTAGCATACTGCAAAACTTTCTAACCAACGCACCAAGGAAACTATAATGTTTTATAACTACGTTAAGGCTGATGTAATATATATAAGTCAAAACGAAACATAAAAAAAACAAACAATAAAACTGTAACACTAGCTTATCTTTGGGCAATTATACAACAGTGCGTTGCTCAGCTTCAGACAATGTGCCTTGAGTTCACTGACTGGCGAATATTGCACGCAAGTCCTGGGAGTCAAGGGTCACAGGTTTTAGGTTTAGGTTTATCTGCCTGGAAACCGAATCAGGTTTGTGAGGTACTCAGTTGACATGCTGGGAACTAGTATTTTACCAAGTTTGTGAGATGTCCCATAAAATATTTTCAAGATATTCAAGCATTTTGTCCGAGAACACCTGTTTTAGATTTTAGGTTCGTGTAAATTCAAATTTTAGATTTACCTACACCTACATGTCACATGAGAAAGCAGACAAATGTAGATTTTTGCAATTTTTTTCCCGTTTACAACCTCATGAAATCAAAATATTGTGGCTTTTAGTCCATATACAAGGTGGGTGAAAAGTAACTAGGCATTCAAACGTGGCTTTAGAACTTGCAGTATCACTGGAGTCATGATGAAAACAGTCTCTAAATAGATTATAGTAAATAGGATTTCATATTTCCTGCGTCGATAGTACAGGCATTGGCAGCAAGAGGTTCATAGCAATATCTCAAATGACTTCCTTCAGAAGATTATGCATTCCATCCCCGGCCATTAAAACGTTGATGCCACCAGGGCTTACGTTGAAATTTAAAGATTTGCTTT
>JAZGTJ010010141.1:0-11318 GCA_036877575.1 Botia almorhae | reverse complement strand
CTTCCGCGTGCCTGAGGGTACAAGCGACATTTTATTCATGCTATTTTTTCCACACTGTGAATACGTGGTTCATTTTCAGCTGGGGCCCCGGCTCGTCTCTTTCTCTCTCTCTCTCTCTCTCTTTCTGTCACTTCACCTCGGTAAAGAACATCTCACCAGGGTTCAGGCTGGTTTCTTCAGCCACCCTCACTGGAAACGTGTCACCAGTCTGTCAGCACTGAGCAGCGTCAGCGTCAAATGTGAATCAGGTGCTAATGTGCAAAAATAAGACCAAAGAATGAGCCTCTATGTTTTATGTTTATATTGTGCTGCATTTTACATATAGAAAAACATTATTTACTGTAAATATACACAGTAAAAGTGAACGTTTACTGCTGTGTAGTCTAATCTCTTGTTTTGGTCATATTTTTTCCCCAAAATAAATGATATTTTCCATGAAGACAGTGAAGCATAATTTAATTCAATTTTATTTATTTAGCGCTTTTTACAATGTTGCATAGTTTCAAAGCAGCTTTACATTTAATTAAAAAAAACCCCCAAAAATATCAAACATGTACCATCAAACACGGAATACAAAATACATGGTATTATTGCACATACCTTAATAGCATCAATGGAATCTAGTGCACTGTAGACTATCCAGCTGTTCACTGTGCCCAGTGTGGATAAGCTGTACAGAAAATGAAGGAAACCTAGTGCATTTAAAATCATTTTAAAATGTCAGTGCAATAACAAAGAAAAATGCACTTCGATTTTGCCGAAAGAATATTAATGCGTAAGAATCAGATGTGCAGATTTGAAAACTATATATTTTCAGTGCCATGCACAGGCAGAGACCGCACAGCAGAGGGATCAGTAGGTGCATTTCTGCAACTGTTTATTAAAAGTACACAAACTCCAGAGACCAGCAGCATCAAATTTCAGTCAAAAAACAACCACGTCTGGCTCCCCAGCCGAAACAGAGCGAGCAGTGTTAAAAAAAAACACATCTTTGTATGGAACCAGAATTAGATACACATGAACACATCAAAGCTCTGATTATTTAGCTGGTTTGTCTCCCAGAAGATGATTTCAGCTGTGAATCAGTCCCATCATTTACAAACATGTGAGGAGCTGTATAATCACGTTAGTAGCTCTACTTTGAACCAAACAGGCCGTTGCACGGCATCATGGGAAATAGCGATGGGGGTGCTGTTTATTTCACGTGAGAGGAATAAGGACAATGGCAAAAAATCCTTTTAGAAAATGCACACGCTTGAGATTGTGAGCCGTGTTCTTGCTCTCTTTGTCATACGAGTAACTGAATAAAGGTTTTATCGGTTCAGCAAACATTTAGATGGGCTATTTGTGTGCGCCGATGTTACGTGTGGCCTCATTTTCCTTCCTGCACTCCTGTTCATCCGTGATGGGATTTTCCTCAGGGGCCAATAGCTCTCATTGGAAATCAATGGGAATCAAACACGAGGGAATTGAGGGAGATCAATTATTTCAGAACCGTGTTTGGTGTGAGGTCATTGTGGTTGGTTTTTTAATGTTGCTAGTTAATCAGCTTTAACCCTGGGCACATACAGTAGAGTGGGAGTTTGGCTATGTTGTTTTGGGCCTCACTCTCGTCCATTTGTTCAGACTCAGTGAAAACAGCGTTTTCTCAGGAAAGACAAATAGCGAAGCAGCTGGCCTGGAAGCATTTTTGTGCGCGCGTGTCCTATATTTAGGTTCTGCACTTGTTCTGACAGCTGTTTGTGTATTCCTCAATTAAAAGCTGGCTTCAGTATAGGCCGAGCCTTACACATACTATTAATGTCCCATTTTTTAATATTCGTTCCCTGATGAACGCTTCATCTCTCTCTGCTCTTTCATAGCTCAGGGGGCGTTTAATCTCTTTCATGTGTCGGATGTTTCCCATTAAATTCTTTAGGAGAAATAAAAAAACAGACACAAAAGAGACAGTGTTGATAAACCGTCTGAGAGTTATAAAATGAATTTGGATGGCACAGTGCCGATAACTTGGTCTTGGAAGATCTTTATGAGAAAAGCTTGTTTATACTGAAAACTTCATTGTCATGTTTTGGCAAATCTGAGCAGTATTTAAGACACAGTTGAGATGTAAAACTCCAAGGCCTGGTTACATAAACAAGGCTTAAGTCTAGTCAAAGACTAAAATGCATGTTTGTGCTGACTTAACTGACTTACACTGACATTTCCTAAAATACATCAGTCCCACTGTTTTGTCTAAAGATGCACACCAGTAATGTTTTTATAAGGCACATTTATAAAAGCTACTCAATGTCCTGGTTTAACTAAGGCTTACTCCTGGCTTAAACTAAGGCCTGTCTGTAAAACCAGGCCTAGAAGAGATATGGGTTAGCTTACTGGGATGTTTTTCTCAGGATACAGATCTGAGAAACAGCAGATTTAAGTCTGTTTGTTCTCCATTTAATGTCTAAAGATTGAGATATTAAAGATATATCATTTGTGATTGGTCTTTCCTGGCAGCCAGTTGTAATACTTCATTGACACAGTTCCCTCACACCCGAGAAGGTTTTTGTGCGAATGAACAATGTTCTCTGTAATAAGAGCTCTTGAGGTTTATTTCTGATGATGGCCTGTCAGAACCAGAAGGCAAACAGGACCTTAGACGACTCGCCTAGAGGTCAGACAGAATGTCACAACATCACAAATGCCACACTGATGACAGTTCATTAATAATGGACATGCACAGCAAAAACGCGACAAAATCAGGCCACCCTAGAACTCAACCGACTGCTCTGGAATTTTTATCATGGTGGAATGTAAATATCCTGTGACATGTTCTCTTATTAATGCAATCATGTAAGTTTCTTACTTTGATATGTTGTGTTATGGTGTCACATTACAGCGATGTGAGAGGCAGTTGCATCTCTCAATGGACAATGACACACTGCTATAAGCATCGTCTACCCAGCTGACAGGGAATGTTCTCAGAATGTTTGCTAATGTTCTTTAAAAGTTCTCTCAAAGTTATTAAAAAACGTTTTTGTAGTAAAGTAATACAAATTATGTTATAGATCACATAACACAAACGTCATTCTTAAGCTGCTAGTGGAATTTTTAAAAACATAATAAAATTTTAAACGTTTAACCACGTTGTTATAACCAAGCAACACCGTCAATACGTCAAAAAAACAGACATTTGAATGTTCCTACAATCTTAAAAATAACAACAACATTTTGTTACTTAATGCAAACATTATGGAAACGTTCTTACAATCTAAATGTGTTAGCTGGGTATAACCTGCGCAAGCAGAGCGCAAGCAGAATGACTGCGCAGGTGCTCTGCAGATGGATGTTGAAGACATTTGGCAGGGGACCACCTGCTACTAACACACATAACATTTGCTTTCCAAATTAGATTCAGGGTTCCAGAGAAGGATAATTAAGCTGATCCACACTGACAGATTTTTGACTTCGTTTCGTAGGAGGGTTTGAATATTTTGACCTGTGGGAATTTTCTAACCTTTTAGTGTCACTAAAGATTGACATTTATTCACAAACACAAAATGTTGATAACCAGGTTATTCTTGCCCAGCAGGTTTTGTTAGTTTAACACCCAGAGAGCTATTTAACTACACACGGTTGACACGTCAAATGGTGTTTACACATGAATATACAATCATTAAATTAATTAACCATAATCAAAGAAACATGTGACGTATCAAAGATGAATACGTTCAAATACAAAAAACATATTGACGTTTACCAACAAACAATGCTTTTTGTTGCATTAGGCGTCTAAGCAGCATTTCAATCTACAGTTGTTGTTCTCTCTCTCTGGCCTGTATAATAATACTCCAATGAAACAGATTTAATGTGATCAATCCTGGTTCGAGCGGCGGTAGTTACAACAGTAAATTCTGCATGTTTTCAGCTGAGCAGAGGAAGGAAACGGAGCCCGTGTGGGCGGACAATTTTGATAAATGCAAACCCTCAGAAATAATGGCAGGAAACAATAGCCATATAATCAGCTCATGAATAATCGATGAACAGTAATGGAAGCCTGTAAACACCCATACGGCCGTTTTCATGGATTCAGATGTCTTGATTACATCAAACAGCAGAGAAAACACACAACCGAGCGTGTGATTTAAAACAAACAAACAATATAACTAAAAATGACCTACAAAATGAATGGAAAACGGTTATTATGAGTCAATGACAGGCTTGTGTAAAGGGAAAAATCACAAAATGTGAGAGGAAAGCCTAGCAGCTCGTTTCACAGCATGTGGCCGTATAAACTGCGCCCTCTGCCGGTCAGTTTCGAACGAACAACTCCGATACAGTAAATACACAGTACCTGCAGTTCGTTCCTTAATTTCATTGATGCTCCTGTAGTTACACTTGAGACGAGCCTAAACATTCAACAGCCAAATAAATATTATGAGGTTGGTTGAGTTGTTAACATCCCTGACATCCATCTGTATGAAAATACAGCCAAACAAAATCACACAAACAATTTCTCTTGTAGAGATCTCGAGAAATATACTGCAGACTTACTAAACGGATAAAAGATTCATGCACCCTTAAAAGATTTAGGTGCGTGTCCTGAACTTGTGCAGAACGCAGAGCCAAAATTGATGAATAATTCATGTTAACGGGACTTTGTGGGTTTAAGGGATGAGAGAAATGGAAATCTTATCAACTCTAAACGGATGTCGGAGATGTTGCGTTGCAACGTAAAATGGGCAATAATTCATGCTTTGGGCAGCCCGGTCACCGCAAGCAGATAGCGCGTCATTACTGGAGAAAGATCTACTGCTTATTAATCTGTGCGACTTTTACATATTTATTAACGTGTGGCGAGATCTTAACGATGTTAAGTCCCTCGATGGATTTGCTTTCCTTATAAACCTAAATGACACATGAAACGACAATGCAAGGCTACGTTTAACACCACGTTGTACCACGAGAGGGCGCCAGTATGACACCAAAACAAACACGCACTTTGAAGGTTATCAACAAAACGTGCAGATGCCCTCAGCTCTGTGTACAGAGTACCGCACATGCAACGTTGTGCATTGTAATATACATGCGATATAAAACACGGTCAATATACCACGTGTCGGTTGCGCATACTGAGTGAACTGTAACGTAAGGCGTTAATCTCGTTTAAAATGAATTCTTCCATCAATTATTGTTATATAAAGTGAAATATAATCCTTACCGCACGTAAAACGTTACTTACGATAATATTTGCAGTCATTTAATTCATAGTTTAAAATTGCAATTGTTTATACAATTAAAGGTTGCAGTTCTATATCATAAGTCGCTTTAGAAAAGTACATATGTGTGCATGTAGGTCCACACGTGTAGAGTTGCAAAGCATTGCAACGCTTTCATATCGTCGTCTTCGTACTTGACATTTGACCCAGTTTAACAGCAGAACCTCAGAGCAGTGAAAGTGACATCACACCTGTACGCAACGCTCGTAGCACTTTCAGCACTTTTATCTTCGTTGTCGCCTATATGACACCGAGCTGTGTGTGTATTTAATGGTGAATAAGGTCCGCGTATCTTCTTCGCGCAATGATGTTTTCATGACGAGCTCGTTTTCGCCGTGAACGTGTTTCGCGTAACCAGGTGAGCGTGACGTCACGTGCTCCGTCGTCGTAAAAACACCGATCTGATTCAATCGCGCATGTCTGATTAAGGTAAATTATTGTCTTAAACACTAATAAAATACTACTTGTCGTGGTTGATTGTTGTTCACCTGCTCGCGGTGATCGGAGGTTGTCACATCACCCGCTGATAGCCCCAAGCAGATGTTGACGGAAGTACAGTACGCGACGCCTGATATTAAAAACCAAACAGGTTTAAATTAATCGTGGGGAAGTAATTGTGTCTTTTTAATAATTGTGTCTTTTTACGACTATGGCACTTTTATGTCGAACTTCCGATAGGAGTTAAGCGATGTAAAACAGCTGATTTGTTTGACAGGTGTGCCGGGTTAGTGCGAGCTCGTGATTGAGCGACATGATGGAGGACGTGGATGCGCTCGACCTGTTGAACTGTCCCCAGTGCATGAAGCCTCTGGACGCATCTGCCAAGGTTTTGCCCTGCCAGCACACGTTCTGCAAGGCATGCCTTGAGCAGCGCGAAACATCACTCCCGCGTCCGATGTGCTGCCCCGAGTGCAGATCTCCTGTTCCTGGATCAGTGGACGAGCTGCCCTCGAACCCGCTGCTCGTGAGACTTCTGGACGGCCTTCAGCCGCGGGTTCCGCCGGGCACACCGAGGGACAGATCGGTCAGATATGTGAGCTCCACAGACCAGGAGGAACTGCTATTAAGTAGATACATTGAAGATCTGCGCCTCCAGCTGTCCACAGAGGAGCACAACACACCGGGGGTAAGAAGCACTGCGTGTACTTTGTGCATTAGACCGTGAGTAACGATCTTCTTACACAGCCGCTGTGGGTGTTATGTGACATGAGTCAGGCCGCCCGTTCAGGGATAAAGGTCTTTGCTTTTAGAGCTTGATGATGTAATATGTTTTATTATTATTATGCTGCTGCTGTGCTGATATTGTGCTGAAAGTGCAAAAACAAGAGCAAAAGAAAAAACGTGCTTTAACGCTGTCCGGCAAGTCTCGTATTACATTGTGTCAGTTGTTGTGCTACATCAAACGGAACATTTTGTTTGCTCGTCATTATTTCTGCCGTGAACCCTGCTCAGCCGGTATGAACCGGGATAAAACAGTGATAAAGGGTTTCTGCGTGGTCCTATACTGAGGCAACTTATGTACTAATCTGATATACGGTTGTATTATTGTGCATTTTACCAAAGTATTTTTAACACACAGTTTTCTGGTCTGTTTAAGAGTCCTGTGTTTGTGTTCGCTCCCTTTGTGACTGTGTGTTTAATAAGTCTCACTAAAATGCAGTGGGCTGTGATTTACTTTAAGTAGGTCATTGGCTTTGGGTTTCGGGGAATTAAAAGGCCTTTACAGGTCCAGACAAACAGCAGCACTGTTTAAAAGTTTGGGACGCTTCTGAGCACCGGAAAAACCACATGCTGGTACTTTACTAGAAGTGTGTGTTATTTGAGGAGTAGACATGCATACACACATTGCTATTTATGAACTTTCTTTGCCATGTTTGTTAACTGTTCATTTTGTTGTTGTTAGTTTTTACATGTATGTATTTGGCAGGTGCTTTTATCCAAAGCAACTAACAGTTCATTCGAGTTATGTATGAACCCACAACCTTTGCGCTGCTAACACAGTGCTCTACCAGTTGAGCTACAGGAACATACTGATTATATTCTCATAGCCTGGGTTAAAACCACACAGATCAGCATTGCTTTAAAAATATATATATAAAAAAATAAAATAAGATACTGGCAGGGGGTGCTTAGCCAAAAGTATCTTAATAGTCCTACAATCTTTATACAAACTTGATTTTGAGTTGAAAGAAGACGTGAACATACTGTATTTTTAAAAACGGTAATTTCTCTTGTTTCCAGGTGCAGGCTCAAGCAGTGTGTGATTTTCAGGGTAATGCACCTGGGCAGCTGGCTATGAAGTCCGGTGATGTCATTTACCTGCGCTGGAAGCTGGATGATAACTGGTATTATGGAGAAGGCAGCGATGGCCGTGGTTTGGTTCCTGTGGGCGCAGTGCAGGAGGTCATCAGCGAGCGACCGCAGCCTCCGGCTCTCTGTAGAGCTCTGCGTGACTTCAACTCCAACAATCTGCATCCAGACGACAGCAGAGAATGTCTGAGCTTCCTCAAGGTTAATCTCTAAACTTCCCAATTATGTTTACCCCTCCGTCAATCAGCGTACCACCAAGATTTAAATGTATTGCGATCTCATAGAATTAAATTTGCAGTTTGGAAATTTGCAGTTTTGCGTGGTTAAAACAGCAGAAATGGAAAACATGACTTTGCTTTGGGCGTTTAACGTGGCGCTTTTGTTCCTTACGCTGCAGAACTGCATTATGTCATTATATAACAGTTTTGACTCAGGCGCAGCGTTCATTAAGTGACAGGCTACTGGGGTGTGTGTTTTTTTTTGGAGAGCAGATGGTCCAAATGGGTCTGAGGCAGAGTTATGAGTGTACTGGGCCTGCAGCTCAGAGTCACTCCAGCTGAGTGAAGGTCTCCAGGGATGCTGTACACCCTGCCTCACACACTCTACTCTCTCTCTCCCTCTCCCTCGCCCTGCAGGGAGACAGCATCACTCTCATTAAACAAGTGGATGAGAACTGGGTGGAGGGAAAACTTGGAGGCAAAGTTGGGATCTTTCCTTTGCAGTTCACAGAGGTAAGACAGCAGGTTTTTCTACCGGTAAGCATTTATTAACCGGGTCGATGTCTTCAGGAAATGTCCAGGTCATATTTCAATCATTTCAAATATTTTAGAGAAAATAATAAATATTTGTCATAGGAAAATGAAACGTATTTTAAGACCATTTCAAAGACAATTCAACATTACTGTAATGCAGTTCTTCACCTCTCTACCGCCTTCTCTGTTTGAAACATAAAATTGCAGCTAACTTTACGTACTTTTCATTGCGCATGTTGACGTAAAATAAAGCTTAATTGACATTTCGTGGGAAATCAGACCAGACAGCTCAAATTATAAATCATTATTATAAACTTACTGTTGCCAGTTGAGGTAAGGAAATTGTTTTGAACAGATTTTTTTAGCCTAAAAAAGTTACAGTTAAATTGCAGCTTTAATTGATTAAAAGGAAAGGTACTGGCCAGAGGGTTATGCGAAAATGCTTTGTTATTATAAGGATCTGTCTGCTTTGTCCTAATCTTTTCCTTAATATCACAGTTAAACTCAGAACAAAACGAGCTCTCCTCGCAGTGCTCACTGTGTCATTAGCTGCCCATGCTGCATGTTAATGAGCATGCCTCTTCACTCTGTCCTGCGCTGGAATCCATGTCAGCACATGTGCATTGTTCCTGCGACCAGCACGTGCAGCTGCAGCATAATTAAACTGCAGACAGGAATCTTTTGCCTTAGCAGTACGTTGGATTATATCCAGTCAGCTGAAGCGGCCAGCCTCCCTCTCAGTGCTCGACATCTTAAAGCTGAGCAGCCAGGCGTGAAGTTACTGTAATGCTTTCTTTTACTTTGGCGGCAGAGCGGCACATGATGGGGAGGGCGGGCGGGCTGCATCTCTCCTGCCCGCATGTGCTACACTGCTCCACTCCTCAGACCTGCAGCTACAGCTGCCACGATCACTCAGGACAGAGGGGGAAGTTTGGAGCAGCAGGTGGGATCAGAAGCTCTGAGCTGACACTTTTCCTACTGGCAGAACTTGTTCTAGGAGACGCAGAGGGTGAAGCAGTTTAGACTGGAGAATCTTCTGCTTCTTTTAACAAGCTTTCTGTCTCCCTGTTGCAGCCCAATCCAGCGGCGTACGAGCTTCTGCAAAAACGCAGGAGGAGGGACTCGGTGGAATCACACCCACGGGTCGGTGCTTGGGTTAATGCGGAGGCTCGCACCCACGGGCGGCTCTCTGGAACATCGTACAAGTCGGCCAGGCCTTCAAATGTCAGTTTCCTGAACAGCCTGAACTATCCTCCCCACTGTCAGATCCAGCGGCCAGCGCACTTCAGCTCCAGCGCACACCCCGCCTCCAACAAAACGCCACAATTCAGCGCATTAAACAAGCCGCATCTGAGGAGCTCGCGCAGAAACTTGCCTAAGGTGAGACGTCTCCACATGCATCTGTGTTTTCTTCACTGTTCTTTGTATACAGAATAACATTTAGTTACCGTGCAGACATGTGACTTGTGAGTCGTGTGCGTGCGTGTTTGTTTATTATGCAATGTTGTGATTTAGCTTCAGTGAGTGTGTCTGTATCATGCTAAAACGAGAGATTGAAGAGAGTGTAAGTAAGTTAAAGATTTTAATGTTGGTAAGACTGTGTTTGTTTTTCGGTTGTCTGTTATTCTCCATGAAAAAAAAGCAACAGTTATTAATAATGAATCTCTCAGTTAAAATGTGCTCACAAAAAGCTCAATATAAATCTAGCAGCAAGAAGGCGTTCAGAAACCTGCAAAGGGTATTTGTGTGTTCACCACCAAAGCCACGAGAGCAAATATGCTGTTTCGAGATCAGTGTGTTTGTATGTGATTCATGACTTTGTCATCGTAATGAGGTGTCTAAACTACCTTAAATTTTTGCCCGTATTTCCTTGCATATAAAACCCTTCTCTGTCTGTATAAGATTGCTTTCTGCTTGAGATGGAGACTGTTTAGCTTCAGAGCTAAAAACGCCCTGTTCTGTGTTGCTCATGACTCATGTGGGTTACGTAACACTTTTCTCTTATCTGGTGGAAACACTCGTTCCCCTTCACCGAGCAGTGACTCTCTCTCTCTCCTGCCATCAGCTGTGTCATTAATAGAAGGCGAGTGAGAACATCACATGATGGAATGAGGAGTCACTCCGCTTCACTTTACAATTCACCCGGGGCCAGTTCACACTGGATATTTGCATTATTTGTGTTTTTTTGGAGTTGTGCAACACTATAAAAAGTCACAGGAAATATGCCCACTCAGGCCGTGTCTTTTTGATGGACAGAAAAACACTTTAAAATCACGCGAATTAAAATTGCATCATTTACACAGCCTCTTTGTCATTCCTGTATGACTTGCTTTGAAATAAGTCATTCGAAAGCATTTTCTAATCATCCACCGGCCCTGGAGAAGAATTGCCTTCAGCACAGGCTGAGCTGATTCTCCTCATGCTGTCCTGATACATGCCACTTTTACCAGATTATAGCATCAGCATCATAACACTTAGTTTTGTGTCTTCACCGTCTGTATTCAGCGTCAGTGCTGATGTAACTAAACTGTAATCACCTGTTCTCTCCCAGACATGTGTAAGCATTTAAAGAGACGCGGAGATTGTCAGACTAACAGACTGATCTCTGGTTTCATCATGCCTTCGTAATGCTCTAATATTAGATTAGATTTCAGTTGAAGAGCAACAGTCATGACTCAGCTGCCCAGACTCCGCCCTCCATCAGCCCACGAGTGTCTGTCATGAGCCCCTGGTGTCCTAATGTTAGCCGTTTGTTATCAGTCAGGTTTCCAGTGTGAGTCAGCTCTGTGGCTGTGGTCAGTGATGGTTTCATTTGCTGTTATGTCAGAGAGGAACTGAAGTAACTCCTGAATTAAATGTCGAAACTTCATGATCATTTATGAGTGTTAAAGGGTCATTTCATGACATTCACACGCCTACTGCTGCTCTGTGATTACAGGCTGGAACCGTTGGATTGTGACAGTGTGATCTTTAATAATGACTATCATCTTCCTATGAG
>JAZGTJ010010140.1:0-18467 GCA_036877575.1 Botia almorhae | reverse complement strand
AAGAGAGGAAGGATTGAACACTGATCTGTTTTGTACTGACTGTACTGAGTTTTGTTCATTTTTACAGGAGAAAGGTTACAGATCGCAGTTTCAAGAATGTTATTTAAGAATTTTAAACCTTCTGTCTCCACAATGCACCCATGAACAGTTTAAACAAAGATACAGCTACAAACTGTATCTTTGTTTAAACTGTAGATTTCTGACTTGTATGTAAGCAACTACGCAGCAAATGGAGCTGCCAGACTCTCTGCAGTAACTGTTGTCTGATTATCATGAGCGTGTTGTGATATTTTCTTAATTCTGCCCATCTCCCACATTCCAGCCTCCAGCCCAGCTGTGCTTAAAGCTGACAGGAGCTCAGCTCACCCCTGATGCCTGCTTGACCAAACACCACAGGCCATGACCAAATGGTGTTGATAATCATGCAGCAGTGATCTGCATTACACTGAGCAGGTTTCATTAAAGGTGCACAGAGTAGCAGTGGGAACTGCTCGTGCTATATTACTTTTACAGTTTAATGTCTTTGGTTGTTTGACATCTGATGTTGCACAATATAAAGATGTTCTTGCACTGGTGCTGGATTTCTCATTTATGTTTTACAAACAACTGTATCTTTCTAAATATGCATCTTATGCATTTCACAAACTCTCATCTTACTTTTTTTTACAATTTTTTTGTGCACCCTAGGAATTGAACCCATGTGCTATTGCTTGAGCTACAGGCTCATTTAGAAGCTCATTTATCACTGTGTTTTCTGTCTTCAAAGACTGACTCCTGTTTGGAAAGGAAATGTCTGGCTGTATCTGGACACTTGGGCATTGCATTTAAAGGATCATTTCATCAGCAGTAACAACCCCCTCGTTTGGTCAGCTAGCTTTACTTGCTTCTTGAAGTACCCGTTCCAATCAGTACAGGAAGTCTAGCAGAACAGGAAGTGTTCAAAGCTAGCATCACAGCTCATTGATGATTAATTTCGGCTGATAGCTTACAGCTCCCATGTTTCTCTTCCTCAAACGATGCCCACATCACAGAGAGCACAAACAAACAGCGTTAATTCTCAAAATAACTGATTTAGAAGTTGTGGCTTGCCAAGAATGCACTTTAACCTGAATCGCATGGAATAATGGTTTGGAATACACAATGAGGGAAGTGCTGGTGCTGTGCCAAGAATCCAGGCAGATGCACCTTTTACTTTGGAAGAACAGATGGGAAAAACGCATCAACCGATGCAAGTCATTCCATAGAAGACGGTATAGTGTTCTATAGAGGGTTTAATCTTTAAACAAGAACTATAGCAACAAAAGAAGAATTAGGGGATGCCAACCCAGCTGACAGAATGTAAACAGAACAGTTAAGACTAGTCTAATAATAGGGGTGTTAATGTGCACAGGATACATTGCTGGTCCAAATCGGCTTAATCCCCGAGTAAACACAAGCGGTCGGAGGTCTGAGTCCACGGTTCCAAACAGCGAAATCCAGCCAAAGTACCAAAGCAGAGTCTCCCATTTGTCTTGCGCTATTCATGCAACACGAGCGCTTATGAAATATGCACCAGATCTGAATAGCATCCCAATACATCAATTATTTATATTATCCTCTCAATAAGAAGAACAAGAGAGACAAAAGCACTGGTGTTGTTTAATAGAGTCTAATGTCTGTTTACTCTGAGTCTGGTCTCATTATCCCTGTCGGATTTTATCATGTTTTAACGCCCAAAGATTTTCATTAGACCCACAATTACAGTCATTTTACTGGAATATAAATAAACACTTATGAGCACAGCTCCTTGTTTCAGCACCGGTCGCTCGCAAACCTGAAGTACTGCATGAAAAATCAAGTGCTCGCTAGAGAGTTTATACAGTATATATTGACATACATGCACGTCGACACCTCAGTACAGTACACCTCAGTAAAACCTGCTAATTATCTCCAAATAACCTACATATGAAATCACTAATTATACACTCAGTGAATCAATTGCTTTGTTTCTGGATTACTTCAAGACCACGTTTGCAAATAAAGACCAGCACAAAGCAATATCAGCTGAATGACTTTCATCAGACTAACTAGATTAATTTCTGTAACAATGTTTCTAACAACTGCAAATTTTTTGATCTTGAGTTGAGTTGGTACCACCAAGTGTTTGTCACTGCACAGATGTGTGTTAGGAGCAGACGTGTATTTTACTATTAAAAAGATTAGAAGTTAACTATTAAAAATAGTTTCCTCTTGGGCTGCTAACTGCACAACTGTGGTGTAAGAATAGCACAGGAAGGCATTTGAATACATAGATATCTAATTATTAATGAGAGTGGTGGGCGGAGCAAAGAGCTGACGTAATCCAACAAGGATACCAGGCTGTGTTTTAATATTTGAATCAGAGATGGTCTTAGTCTGTACAGTGGTGTGGGGGGGGTGTGGAATGAGAGATTTGTACATTCTTCAGAGATTACATAAGGGAGGGCAATGTGACCCCTTTCCCCCGCCAGTATCCTGTCCCATTTAACTCTAACACCCTGTACAGACTTCAGGCTTTTGGGATGGAAATCACGGCTTTGAGAGATGTGCATTCTTTTATTTGGGCTTTCTGCTGCCTGCTGTGTATTCACGGACAATTCAAAATAATCTTCTAGCACATGCCGTACACTATTTTAGCATGACGGTTGGTCACTTTTAGACAAACACCACCCACAACACAAACACAGAAATATGGAAGCATATGGGTAGCAATATTCATCACGTAATATGCAAAATGGCTTATATTTATGTTTATAGGTATGCTTGACATGTTGAAGCAAAAAATGTAGCGGCATCGTCATTTAAATGATATCTTTTCTAAATGCATGTTCACTCACAAGCAGAACACTTTGAGACTGCATTTTCATAAAACAACCTGCGATTAATGTAGCAAAATACAATGTGGATTTGAATGAAATATTTGTGGCTTGAATCATATGGAATATATTAGCAGGTTTTGCTGCATCTATCAGAGTGTATTTAAACACTCTTATCAGCTCTATTGCCGCCATGTTTTCAACACACACAATGAGTCACTGGCCCCGCCCTAATCCTATGATTGACAGGGCAGGGACATGATTAGCTCGGAATGTACTTTCAAATTCACATTGAATTTTGCTACATTCATCGCGGGTTGTTTTATGAAAATACAATCAACAACAATCAACAATACAAGTGTTCTGCTTGGGAGTGAACATTCATTTAGCAAAAATAACATATTAATGATGATTTTGTTACAATTTTTTCTTCAACATGTTAAACATATCTAATCAGTTCTGGTAATACATTTTCATTTCCTTTCTTTACATTAAATCAAAATATTAGCTATTTGCAGCCCGGCGTGCTGTATTTAGGATTTTGTGTCATGATTGGCATGTTTTTAAGATGGAGTGTCATTTTAGAAACACTTCAATTTGGAATACGGCATCCAGAAGCCCTTGAGCTCCAGCTGTCTCAAGCTGTCTGAACACGTCCCGTCCCTCGTTTGAGAGTAACACCACATACCCTTCCTCGCCAAGACAACGCCAGGCCAGCCACAGCTGAGAGAAAAAAGCAATTATGTGCCACTTCCAAAATTCAAGACTGACTTTGTACTGATGGAATAAAAGGGGCCGGGCAGCGAGGTTCTGCCACTCAAGCTAATGAGAGCTATTCCCTCAGTCTCCCTTCCACAGGATCACTACTGCCAACCAGCGGCTTTAATAGATAATCGTCCAACATGCCCGACCCGCTTTGATGGTCAGTCACCTGCAGTCCAATTAACATCAAAGGCAGTGGAAACACCTTAGCGCTTATCACACAAAAACAACTGTAAAAGTGCAGGAATTCCTGGGCGCTGCTGCATTCAGTGTGTGTACAGTTTATGCGGTTTAAGAGGAAATCATGCAGTACTGGCTAATGAGATGTGTCTGGTTAATGGGCTGAATGTCAACAGAGGAAGTGAACCGGGCCAGTTAAGTCAGATGTGCACACGTGTAAACACATTCCAGGGACGGTTTTCATTTTCCAGAAGGCAAACGAGGCAGTGCCACTTTAAAACACTGTAATGAGAAACTAATTGACAGTACAAAGACAAGACTAATAAATATTATGAGATATCAGAATCAAATAGTGTTTTAAAACACTCCAACAGCTTCTGAGTAGAAACAAATAAAAACAATGTCAAACATGTTACTGTGTCATTGTAGTTGTTATATATTAAGCTGTTTAAAATGTTTCAAAATATGTAAACTTCAGACTTTGACAGTTTAATTATCGGCTGACTGTTTGTATTAAAATATATTAAACTATGATTGTGTTAAGCAATCAATATGTCATGAAATAAAAATGTTTAATGACACTGATTTTGTTGATGCCATTGATGTGTTTATTTAATTGACACTTTGACACGGTTTCATTTTCTTGTTTGTGATTTATGAAGCATTCAAAGCTGATACACACACATGCACATATACGGTTACGAGTCTTTTACATTGTAATGATGATTTCTGCCCAACCCACACAGAAACACTTCACATTTACATTTTCAGTACAACTGTTTATTACACATCTGAATTATGAGGACACTTATACAGTCCTCATAAACCATGTTTACACTGTTAGGTTCCTAACACACACTAACACATGCGCACCAGCTGTTAGCAATACATCACCAGCAAATGATGAAAACAGAAAGATAATTACGAGTCAAGCGCACGAGTGAAGCACTGCTACTTATGCTGATGTAAACACAAATGGTGACATCTGTACAAATGTCACATTACTGCACCCCAGTTCAGTACAGTGTGCACTGATAGATGCTCCCTGCTGAGCAGCCTCACATCATGAGATATGAGTCCTCAGATGACTGACACAGAATCAGGTGTGTGAACACACAAAGTCTTATCCATCGACATCTCCAGGATGCCCCCGCTGATCCCAGATCAATATGGGCAGCAGAAACGGAGTCAAGGAGCATTTTTCAATCTCCACGCTCAAGGAATCCAGAAACAACTTACAGTGCCCACATAACCCTCGTGCTGAACACACTACTTAATCATAGTGTTCAGGTTGTGTTCAGAGTGTTAATGTGTAATGCACTATAATGCGACACGAGAGACATGTAACGGATGACTGAAGAGCTATAATTCTGCCATTCGTTAAAATTCAGCATTGTCTCGAACCCTCGACATGAGTGTGTCATACAGGTAATACTTCAGAACCAGTTGATGGTTTATTCAGGTTTACGTTTATTGTTATACATCACCGAAACGATTACTTATCACAGGGCCACTGTGGAGTCTCATGGGAATGAAAAATCACCAGTGAGTTAACTTTCACCAGCAATGAGATTAACATGGAAGCTGAAGTCTCTTTTTTCCTGAGCAAAACATTTGAAGTCTCACATGTCTCATCTAGAGTTTCAGAGATCTCAACAGCTGTCTGAAGAGATTGTTTTCATTTCCTTATTAATGGTGGTTGTTATTACTCTTATGTAGGATTAGGTATTCCACCAAACCTTTGATGTTGGCCAGCAGATAACCACTTGGCAACACCCCAGCAACCATCTAGAAACCATCTTGAGCACTTTAGTGACTCCATAGTAACAATCTAAAACACTCAAACTTTCAAAAGCCATTGACATGAAAACACCTCTCACATTTTCTTCAAAACACAAAATGTCAGTTTGTAGTTGTGACCAGTGAAGAGTGTGGCGGTCTCAGCTTTACTCAACAACATATTTTTACCATTTTTAAACACATTCTACATGTTTTAAACAAAGCTGTAAATAGTGTGTGTATTCCATATGATCAACCTATCTCACAAAAACAGTTACAGCAACAGCTCGTCTCCAATAAAAGAAGATCTGTTTCCATCTAAAATGTTCTCATATTTAACTTAAAATTGTATTTAAACTTTTATTTAACATCACTAAATCATCCTCAATACAATAGCTGTTTACTGTAAAAATGGCAGTTTAACACTTTTTATAGTGTAAAGAAAGTAAACACAACACCACCTGAGGACCATTTTAAATGAAAGGTAATACTAAGAACTACATAAATGGAGACCCTGCTTCATTCATTACTTTAACTCAGAGTGCATCAACAACTGAGCTTCCAGTGTAAAACATCAGACAGTATCAATGAAGAAGCAAAGCAGTCAATGAAATGAACTGTGGACGGTCTCTTTAGTGGAAGAATATAAAAGGTACAAAAATAAACAATGCCTCAGCAGTGAGTCATCAGCACACACGTCTGTGTTTATGAATACTCATCCATTCACACACTATCATCATTGTGCTGATGATGGATAATGATGAATAATATCACAGTCTCACAATAATCAGAAGTCCAGCATCTCCAGACAGATCTGCAAAAGCATCTGCTCGGTTTTATTTAAGTTTTGTCACTTAAAGGCATAATGCTTGAGATCTAACATGAGATCTACGGTGAGATCTACAGTAAGATCCAGAGGAAGATCTACAGTGAGATCTAGAAAAAAGATCTAGAGTGAGAGATACAGTGAGATCTACAGTAAGATCTAGAGAAAGATCTACAGTGAGATCTAGGGTCAGAGAAAGTGAGATCTAGAAGATCTACAGTTAGATCGAAGTAAGGTCAAGAGTGAGAGATACAGTGAGATCTAGAAGAAGATCTACAGTTAGATCTAAAGTAAGGTCTAGGGTGAGAGATAGAGTGAGATCTAGAAGAAGATCTAGAAGATCTAGTGATATGTAGAGTGAGATCTACAGTATAATACACAGAGATCTACAAAGTGAGAGAGGATGAGGAAAAAATGAGCAATAGAAACTATGACATGTACGTGTTTAGGTGTATGTATTTGGCTGGCAGGAGCAGAGTTGCACACAGGACCTGGGTGGGGTGGAGGATGGGCTGTTCATGGTGGATGGCTGAATACCCCCTTTTCTCCCACTAATTTCCTTTACCATGCTAATGGTACTGCAAAGCCGGGGCTATTGATTAATCTAAGTGCAGGCTGGAGGATGAGAGACTCTTTTGGCAGATGCACAAAAGGCCATTAAATGCAGGGCAGCCAGAGGGTGGGGTGGGGCGCGGGAGGGTCAGGAGGGGAGAGAGAAATCAGGAAGGGATTGAATGAATAAAGGGAACTGTGAGGAAGTAAGTACAAACAGATAGTCCCTCCCTAAACTCACCTCATTGGTTGAGCCAGTGTTGCTGTTGGGTTGATCAAATGTTGCAATGGCAATTATTTTCATGACAGCACACTGTCCATATTTCTGTTACAGTGTGTATCATGATCTCATTATTCTCAATGATGATTCTCACCTGATTTACACATCATGTAATACAGTGATCGGACAGTTATTTATGGAATTATAAACATAAAAATGTGTGCATTAACTCCTTCACTATAAATACTATTTGATTAAAAAAATATTAATTTATTCATACATTTTTTGTACTAATTGTAAATTGTACTAATTAGGGCTTAATCATTATACTGCAAATGCAGCAGTCCTAAATATAGGCTGTAAATACAGGCCTTACTTTCTAAATGCAAAACAATAACTTATTTTTTTGTTTTGCTTCTGGGCTGAATATCCAGAAATGTTCTTCACAGGCTCTGGTTCAGTTACAGATTAGTGGTGTGATGTTTTCAGTGAAACTGAAATATAACGATGGCAGAACGTTTCAAGGCTGATGTTTCCATTAAGAGATGCTTCAAACTGCAAATCAAACAGCATGCGCATCCCCGCTGTTTCGTGTGAGGTCACGAGATGGCAGTTTAAAACAAATAAAGAACCTCAAAGAGACACAGGAAATGGTCATGAAGGAAACGGCTGCTGTGAGCACACTGATAGCCAGTGTTGTAGTGGAAGTACATCTACACATTCTGTAGTTATGGACTCTGAATTCTGATGAGATCCATAAATAAGGATGGAAATGCAGACCGCAGCCGGCGGGACGGCGAGACGTGACAGGTCATGCTAGTGTCCCACCTGCTGCTGCGTCTACAAACAAAACACACGGCCCTCGACTGCACCACACCGGACTGTCCAAATACCCCCAAACCCACACACACACATTCTGTATCCAGGACCTTCTTTCCCCGCACACCACTGCTTAATTTGCTAGCAGCTGCCCACGTTCTATTAAACTAGTCCTGAGAGTGTTGTCAGAAACACAGAGGTCTATAATGGCTCACACACATACATACACACTCTCAAATTAGGAAGGCAGGAGGGCAGGCAGCTCATTTCCCCCGGCAGAAAGCCGTGACTCACCCCTGTCTGATATCTCTGCACTGGCGCAGAGAGCTGTGGAGTGATATCATAACTGTGACTGCTAACTGACATCACAGGCTAATAGCTAATGGGTCCTATGAAACATGGTCTGCTAGTCAATAAATCAGCATAAGTGCGCTGATATTTGAACCGGTCTGTCCATTAAAATAAAAAAGGGAAATAAGGATGAGGCAATAATTGCAACCTGCTGTTGTGTGTAAGCAGTGTCAGTGAAATAAGATAGTATAGGAAAACGTTGATTATGAAAACATGAAGCAGTAATTTATTTGTAATTGTGAAGTAAAGAGTCCTGCAGTCTGAAGACAAACCCAGTTTTGTTTTTGAGATCACAAAGTGATCAATTCATATAAAACTCTGGCCACTGAATTTGACACTTTGCATCCCGTTGATCATGAATTTTGTTTGAGGCAGTAAACAGCACTTCCTTAAGTGCTGATGTACTTTCTGCTTTGTTTTCTCTTAAGGTTTTGTCTGTGAAATATTAGTTAATTATTAAAGAAATACTCTTTTGAAGAACAGGAGACTATAAACATGAGTCTAGTGTTAGACGGGACCCCCACGGTCCACTCAAAGAGAATCTGATGTGTACTGCAGGCTGAAAGAAAACATTGTGTGTTTACAAGACTACAGAACCAAACTTCAGATCTTTGATGGATATTCATGAGTTTTCTTTGATATAGCAGCAGAAGAAAGCTGTGTTCTTAAAAGCATTATGAGCCTAAGCTGATTGTAGAGACTGTTGGTGCTACAATATATTTTGGTTTACAATGCTGTTGAGAAACACAGCCCAGAATATTTGCTTTTAGAGTCAAATGTGAACGAGCTCCATGTTGCTGTATGTCAATCTCTTATTGTGCTCGAGTCAACATCAGAGGCAGGTCTCATAAGAACATGTAAAATACAATTTTTTTTAGATGGTGATTTCATATAAATTATGATTATTATAAAAGCAAGCACGAAGATCCACTCCTAACACCATACCTATATTGACAAAAGCAGATTGTACAAAAATGTACAAATTAGAATGTACAAATATATTCATATAAATTAGCCACCAATTCATTCAAATGTTAAAATAGTCAAACTGCCAGAAAATTGTTTTGGTAAACCAGCTTTGAAATATTTCAAGTATCACTCTTTTTTACACTTAATTAACAACCTCTTGGAATATATGCAGGAACAAAATGCACACATGCGATTCTGCCTTAAAATTTGGCCAAAAGAAGTTATTGGAAGGCAGCAAAATTATGTCACCCATGTTTTGAAACATGCTTCCTGTCCAGAGTGTGCCTCCTGTATAACGGATTAAAATGCTGCCTCTGTAGACAGCTTACCAGGTTTTGGAACACAGCATACCATATGTTACAATGTGGACCAGACCTTATGGTGCTGGTGGTCAGAAGTCTGGCTAAGCGAGATTGCTACCATGTGGACAAATTAACTTCAGTCCAGCAAATAGCAAACCCACCATTGCAGCCTAATCAGATGTGCTGGGCAAATTTTGGCATTGTACCTTATCCTAATCTTCACTAAATCTTAATCTTCACTTCAAGCTAAATCCCACTTCAGGCACCTGAAACTGGGTGGTGCTTTATGGAGCTTGGCCTCAAGACAGAGTTGATTCATTCTGCACTACAGCTCCCAGAAGCCCCCATTGGTCAGGGGCAGATTGTTTCTCATTTGGGTGAGTGGCAGCACTGCGGCTTGTTAAGGCTCAAGTTTAAATACATCATTTCTCGGAATGAAAGGAGCGCGGAAGAAAAATGGCCCCCTTTACCCCCCCTCTGCTTCCCTCAGCCAGAGACAGAGTGTGAAACATATGCAGTCATTTCACAGCTGTCTCACATCTTTCTTGCTTTTTTACCTTTTTCAATCCATCATTAACACCAGTTAACATTCAGTTGTGCTAATATATGTGTTGTGGAACCTTACTGCACTTGTTCTAGTGCATCTTTGCCTATGGATGGGTCATAATGTCTGATTACTTATTAAACAAACGACCAATCGATTTGTGACAACGAATTGTTTATTTAAATTATGTGTATAGCGATGATATATTTAGCAGTGGTGCTTTATGTAGTGTGCTGTGCTCTGTCTGGAATTCTGCAAGGAGAATAGAACCCGTTTGGAAAAATGGATCTCCTTTAAAGCACTTCCACTATATCCATAAACATGAAAGTCGCAGTTCAACTGTAATTCCACTACAACCCAAGAAAAGATTTCACCAAACAACTGCACCACTTCTGCATGCTGCATTATTTTAATGCGGAAACCTGCGACATATTTACTAACCGCTCACAATTCAGTTTAATGAGGAGCTACAGCCACAGAAATAAAGCTGTGCTATGTGTGCCAACAAATGACAGAAATGAGCATTTGAATCGTGTATATATGGAGATGTCCAGTGCTCAAGCACACTTCCTGGATTTATAAAGAGCTAATTTAGCTGCCTGGATTGCTGTGATGCTTACAGTAAAAGTACAGCAGAGTACAGTAACAGTAAAGTACAGTAACAGTAAAGTTACTGTACTTTAATTAATACTAAATTATAGTAGCCTCCACAACCCAGCATTCAGAAGCAGGCTGCAAACAGACAGCTGAACTGTGCAAACCGCAATCAGCACAGAGTTTCCACACAACACAGACAACACATGTAAATAAACGATGCCATCAGAGATCGCAATCAATTGGTGAATTAGTCAGAATAGTTTTGAAGGTCGCTGACGTGTTCCTGCTTTAAATAAATCTTAATCTCTTCCTCACACCTTTGCGGAAATGAAAAGTTGCAAAGTTCATCACTCTGCCGTGTGAAAGTATGAAAATCATTCCTATAATTACTGCACACTTCCGTCGGTCGCAAATGTCAACGCTTTTAAAACCACACAGCAACCGTGTGTCTTCATCTTAGTTCAATCAATTACAGCTGAGCAGAAACACTGATCCGTGTCATTGTTCAGTCCAGTCATTCATCTGAGCCAAGCCACAAAAATGACAAATCTGCTGCATGATGTTCATCATAATACATGTAACACAAAATTATTATAAAGTTTCAAAAGACGGATAAAATCATACTATTGCTTATTTTTTTGTAAGTGAAACTGTGATAAGAAAAGTGTATTGATCTCGTACTACATCTAAGATGTTAAACTGTGCGAAGGATTACATACTGTACATACGCATCACATACTGTAAATCTGACCACACAACAGGCCTCTGCTCCACCAGAACAGGCCAGTATTAACTGAATCCTGTTTGTAACGGCAGCTGAATGTGAGACTCTGAAGACTAAGTGCTTTATTAATCGTCTTCATTCAGTCACATCATACGCTATTGGAGAACGCTTCATTGTTTCCATCCCACGTTTGTTGTCAGATCCCAGGCAGCTTTGAGGCATCAATCTCTCAGCGAGGTCCGTTCCAACTGCCATTTGTCTCATTCCTCAGCAGAATGAATGGCTTCCTACAGCACGCTTCCCCCGTGCAGAACTGGCTCTTTCATCCCTCCGCAGCCCTCTCGCTGTGATGCACTACGTGAGCGCACATATGAGGCGCAGCTGAAATGCGGCCCTGCAGAAGACTGATGAGTTTTCCACCTTGTTGTGATGGAGCTCAAGATAGTCTTTGCTGCAGGCTGATATGAGCTCGTGTCTGGCCTGATATGGTTTGTTTTAGGGGAGTAGAGGTCTCAAACAACTCAAATTGGCTTGGTACGACACTGAGTAATAGCTGGTATGGCACTGAACATTTAGTAGCTGGATTTTGGGAGGATTGAGGTGCTCAGTGGTGAAGTTCAGCATTATCTGTGATTTGAAATCACGACACACAGATGTTGTTAGATCTGCTTGCTGTCATTCATTGGTTTTGTGGTCTGGGCATGACACAAACGAGCCTTCAAGGTGCTGTCGGTTTGTCAGGATCAGATGTTGGTATGCATCAGCTGTGATAACATTATCAGGTGTTCGTCATATTTGATATTTAGTTTTGTCACTGTCACCATGGTTACCAGCATTATTCATGACTATAAAAAAGGGCTTGATTTCATTTTGTATCAGTTTATATATAGTTTTCAGTGCCACACAAAATACTGATCTTCCAGCGAGTCTGTATACTTCAAACATTTCACATTAATAAATCATTGGCAGGTATGACATACTTTCAGAGATGTAAGAATGATAAATTCAAGAAGGCCAGGAGACCTCTGTGTGAGAGCTATTCTTTAACCAGTTGGTGCACTGGGTCTTTTATTTCAGCTGTAAAACAGCATATCAGCTGAGACTTTGGGATATAAATCACCTAGTTTTCAACTGTCTCTAAAACTCTGACTGATTTCTCTGTGAGCAAATCAGATTCCAAAGGACATGTCTGGCTCATTCTATACAGTAGAAGGGACACAATTGGGCTCATGCAGAGACTTGACAATGATATAAAATCACACCAGCCCACTACGGCCCTAAATTATGCTGTTCTCATGCAAAAAAAGAAAAAAGGAAAGCAGATTCTAAACCTTGCAGCTAAGACTGACACAGTTGGACACAAACTGGCCATGTTCACTTTTAAATGAGTAAGATCAAATTAGTTGACCATTTTAACCAGAACTACCACCTTGGTCAAACAACTTTGCCTGTAAGATCATAGTGATCAACCAGCCTTACCAGCAAAATTCTGTGTATGAAAAATCAAATCATGTTGGTTCACCAGCTATACCAGCAGTAACTAGCCTAAACCAGAAATGTTATGCTGGTCTAAGCTGGATTTCTCACCTGGGAAAATATTGGTATATGATCTACAAGGACTTACGTGCTGCCACTGGTCTCGAATGAGAGGCCGGTAACGCAGGAAGTACTTCAACGGGAAGGTTTCCACATCGGGCCATGAGGACGGGCTGTTCCAGGTCACTTCCAGTCTCCGTGCATTATTGGTTACAGGTTTGGCCACCACCTTCTCAGGGGGGTCCGGTTTCACTGTTGGACGAAAAGAACCTCAATGTAAGCTCATGACCACTGAAACATATCTGAAATAGTTTTGCTTTTACTGTTTCTTCGTTTGCATTTTATGGAAGTGATTATTTAAGAGAGGGTAAATGGTGTCTTTATTTTTTATTTTTGAGTAAACTATTAAAGTCTTGAACTATTGTCATTTCTGTCCCACTACAAGCACTGAACAGGATCACAAAAATAATGACTGTTTCCCAACTTTCCCCACAGTCTCACCTCATGGCCGGTCAAGCTGCTCATACAAACAGATTACACTTGAGTAGTTACACAGTAATTACACAGCTGACTCTCAAATATCAACATGTTTATATATAATTGGTATCTATTAGATTGAATACTTCTTAGACAGGTTAAATGATCACTGAGCCAGGGATAAACGATAGTTTAGTTAAACAAAGCACAATAAAGCAAGGAGACAGTTTTAGGAGTGACTAACAGTCAAATCCTCTCTTGACAAACGCCACTAGCAAAATGATGTAATCGAGAAACAGATGAATGATGTTGAGATTTCCTTTGATTCTCCCTCTGAGCAGAAAATCAGATCAACATAATATGCACGTCTTTTAAAGAAGCCCCACTGTGACATTTCTCGACATGTCCTTTGAGCAAAGCCAGCCCCTGAATATCAGAAGAGTGTTCTGGAGCTAAGGTTTATGGGAAATAAGCAGAGTGCAACAGAGTGGCCTTTTTCTTTCTGTCTAGCTGTGGTGGCCCAAGATCATTCTGTTTGCTCTGTGGTTTTAGCTTCTCTCACACACACACGCACACACACACAAGAAGACAAAGAGATGTTTCTGAGTCCCATTTCCTTTACTATTCATTGCGGCTTCAGGATTTATCACTCAGGTCGTGACCTAGCTTTAGCTGAACACTTTTTACGACTTTCAAACACTGTAGATGTTGTTTAGATGTCGGCTATTTGGATGGTAATTTTGCAGGCTAAGATGGAGGGCTATGCTAACTCTGCTGGAAAACAAACACATCTTAAACCAACCCTAGGTGCCTTGCTGGTCTTAGCTGGTATTCAGCTGGTTTAACTAGCTGGTCAAAAAAAACTCAAATAATACAATCAAAACAGGCCAGCTAATCACCTTAGGGTGGTTTAATAAAAAGGAGACTGTCAATTAAAACACTACATTTAGTGTCATCTAGCAGCTGTGATCAAAACATGAATCTACATGCTTCAGTTCGACAGTCATTTCTTTGATCTAGTTTCATCAATATGTTGCCTGCTCGTCATTGAAATGCATGCTGATTTTCAAACAACATCAAATAGCTTTTACATGCAAAATGCATAAAACGTTTTCCATGAAAATATACTCTAGAAGTACAGAGGAAATATTTTTCCAGTGTTCCAGATGACATTAGCATTTTTATTACTATCAAGCACACGTGTAGCCATGCATGTAAGAACTTCATTTAGCTGCCAGCAGCCATTCCAACAACCAGCCAATATTCAGAGGAGATTTTCTGCACTTCTATTCGCCTCACTGCTTGCTGTTGTTCTTTCTGATAACGCAGTGATTGTGGGTTCCCAGAGTGTCAGGCAGGTCCTTCTTATCCACAGTAAGTGAATGAAGGTATAATTCGCTCCAGGCAGTGCAAGCAGAGATGCCAGGCGTGGTTTCTGACTGGAGATTGTAGTAAGTGATGACTGTGGTTAATGTTTGTGTGCTCACTCAAATGAATAGCTCAGATTTAACTGCATTCATTTGGTGATTGTGTTAAACTGATTGGATTCATCTAGCAAATATAAACACCAGATTACATGCAATGTCATTTTTGTCCCGAACTCTTATGGATGTGCAAAATAGTTTTTCAGAACTGACTACTTTATTAGAGTTATTTTGTTAATGTGTGACAAGTTTAAATTCAAATCAACTGCTAAGAAAAAGCTGTCCTCAGCATTCACACACAGTATAGTAGATGGCTCTTCTTATTGTTTACAAATCACTTCAAACTGACATTTATCACAAAACTCAAATGATAAACCATTGTTCTACATATACCAGTGTGAATAGAGGTAAAGTATGGAAAGCGTTTTAAGCACTGACGTGTTTTGTTAAATTTTAAACAAAAGTTATGTGCTGCAGCTTAAAGAAATAACAAAATAATTATCTGACTGCAATGAGACTGTTTTTGTTTGTCATGTTTTCATTTAGATGACTTGAAAACCACGCTGACATCTGCTGGTTAAACTACACAAAACCATTTCTGTATTCACAATGAAAGACAATCACTGTCTAATGTTATGCAGGTGACATCATAAGCTGTACCTATAGATGATTCCTCAAAGCTGATGACTGTGGACGCTGTACCCAGCGCGTTCACTGCTGTGACGTTGACTCTGTATGGTACACTGGAGAACAGTTCTGGAAACTTCACGTGACATCTGTTCTTGTGATCCTCATCCCTCTTCACCTCTAAAGGCTTCTCTTTGTGCCTAAGAAACAGAAAGAAAGATTAAAACTTCTGTTCTGCATTGTGACTAAAGGTGGGAATCTGTTCTGATTCAGATTTCACATAATGATTCTGGGTTCTTAAAAATGGCATAATGCGATTGCTGAGAAATGGTGTTGAAATTTGAAATCTACCCCCAAACAAACACACCCCTCCCATAATTGCTCTGTCCTCAAAATAATTAATATGCTATGCAACACACGCAACGACTGTATTGCTGATTGGCTAGTAAAGTGTTACGATGTTGTGGGGATCGGTCTGATCCACTTAGTACCTGTTTACATAGTCAGGACTATGTGCAAACACAATATTTTCAACACACACGCAAAACAGACTAGAAAATATTTGTTGGTTTGGGTGTTGGTTTCATTTTTCAACTGCGTTTTTTAAAAAATCTCTTACTGCACCTCTAACAGTGATGTAGAGCTGCCACTAAATAATGATTCAGAAAACACTGTCAGAAAACATTAGTACAATGTTCTGTCCACATTGGAAAATCATTCAGGAGAAAAGTTTTAACTGTACCACAAATACTTTTGATATTTTTAATAGCCAATATTAAGTATTGTAAAACCGAATTAAGGTCCTTCAGCTTTTTCTTATCAACATCAGAGATTGAATGAAGGAGCTGTTTGCTTGCCCTCAGGGTATCATCTCGGCAGAGGTCCTGTCTAAAGCTGACCTTTAAACCGCCTGATATGAGCTCTGTGCACGCAGAGCAAAAATTATTTATTTGGCCTCGATGAAGCTCATGCATAAAAGAAGCATATTTTAAAACAAAAATCCTTTACTATCTTTCTGGCATGTCGCTCAGAGACTGTGTTTTGTAAGGTGACCTAAACTGCATTCAAAACATTTTTATTAACTCTAAGTTGCTGATAATAGGGTTCAATAAAGGTCCATGTTGTCTGATTAAAGTCCAATTTGGTTTTATTCTTTCAGTCAAAGCATCCAGGGAAGGAGAGCTTTTTAACAGGCGTTTAAATGTGGCAAATTGGCCGTTGGCAATTAATAAAGAGCTGCACACTGTGAAATTACCTGCTGTTTTTTTTTGGACAATTTTGTCTTAGCTCAAAAAGACAACATTCAATCTAATCTGCCTAGATTAGGTTTACCCCCTTTATTTGCATGCCTTCTTATGTTTACATGCTTGAGAGGAGTTTTGTAGGCAAATATAAATTGTGCTAAAACTTTGATTAGGACCTATAGTAAAGAAAAGCAGCCAACTAATACCAAGCACACATGATAACTCCTTTAAAACTGTTTATAAAGCGTGTCAGGAAACATCTCATACAGTTGAGTGCAGAACAGCACACTAGTCTAATGGTGATCATTTGAAACTAATAACATTTTCTGTCACTACATAATTTCCAAAGAGCCATTTGCATTATTTCATAAAAATTAGAATGATACAGCTATTTATAATATAACAGCAATAATCATTTGTGTAGCATTTGTAAAATCCTCATCCTGGGGGTGTTGATAATGATGCGCTAAAGTTGTACAGAGAGTGGTGGGCAGGGTAGAGAGAGAGAGAGGTTGAGAGACATCATCCTCTAGTCTGTGTGCAAGGTTATTCCACAAGGGCTTCCTGACTGATTCAGATGAGCGAGCTGTGACTCAAACCCTCTGCTGTACATGAGAGTGTGAGACATGACAGAGTGAGAGACGGGGAAACAGGAAGTTGGGGTAGTAGGGTCACTTACTGGACGTCAACTTCGTACTCTGTAGGGATGTTTGGGGGATGCTGAAGGTGCCAGCTGCAGTAGAATCCTTTAGGGTAGGTGTTTGATCGACATGTCACCTGCGGTTCTTTCGGAGGAACTGTGAAAAGGGTAGAAAGGTGAAAGGTAAGTTTTCTACAGCTATGATGCCTTACAAAAACAGTGGCTCAAATCATTCATCCCACGAGGCTTTTGACAACATCCCCAGCTTCTATGGTAGTGAAACCCCCCGTTTTTCCCCCAGTTTAAGCATCAAGCAGGAAAGGCAAAGGGGAAATGTAATAGCCCTCCTTCCAGATTAGGGCCCTTTCTTAAAGCACCACTGGACCATGCCCACCACTGCCAGAGTTGAAACTGATGAGTTGGACCGGTTGCCAGGGTGACGCATAAGATTACCCTTCCCATGTGTCCCTGTGTGTGAAATGGAGGGTAATTTAAGCCCTGTTTGCTGTTCAGCTTCCTCTGCTTCCTTACTTCCATTGGCCCCCAGAGGCCTGACAAACTAGAGGCAATCTGAAACAAACCTGCTTATAAAGCTCACCTCTGGACTCCCCGTTGAGCTTTGAATGCTCTAAACAGCACTAAGCTGCCAGCCTGCACACAACTTTCCTGATGTGATTTGATGAGACTGGCTTTGAGTTGAGAGGAGAAACTGCAGTGGAGAGATATGATCTAACTACACTTACACATTTATCTAAAGCAAGTTACAGTGCATTCAGGTGATACATCTTACATTTCCCTGGGAATTGAACCCATGACCTCTGCGTTGCTAGTGTGATGTTTACTAGTTGACCTGCAAGAACAATACCACTGACGAACACTGTGACTTTAAACCTTCTTCAAGTGGTGTTTGGTAAGAGATCTACTGCTAGTATTGAAGAGGGATGTTTTCAGCATTCCACTGATTTTCACTGATGGGCAATAAAACTGGAGGTAAAAATCCCATATGTTGACATTGAATGAGGGACCTGAACCATATCTGGAGAGCAGAAACCCGAGAAAA
>JAZGTJ010010139.1:0-12857 GCA_036877575.1 Botia almorhae | reverse complement strand
TATATATATATGCGTAGCTGCGCGATGATTGGTTGGATTACATGACCGTGCTCCTCCCGAATTTAGTTAATAAAACTCCATTAACACTTGTACGCTAGCGTTTCATCCTTTATAAGGATTTGTATTTATTCTGTAATACGAAATGTGGTTTTAATTTCAATACCTCTCTGTATATATTTCTTCTTTTCCTTTGGTGTTTATTTTATTATTTCCATTTATCTTTATTATTATTAAGATCATTGTTTTTATTGATACTGATTCTTGGTGTTAATGTTACAGTTATTTGTGTTATAATTGCAGGTTTTGTTATTTGTTACTAAATAAGTATTATAAAAAGAAAGCGTTTCACGCGGAAACGCATCAAAGCGCAAGACGGCCATGCGCAGCAGTGCTTTATACTCTGAGCTTCGAGCGATCTCGCAACACACGCAAGAACTGTGTAGGGCGAGAGTATTCCCCGAGCTCTTATACCTGACCAAAAACGGTTAGGAATAAAGCTTACATGACAGACGCGAGGAGAGTAAGTTCATATTTTGTATGTGTGTTTTATTTACGAGAGTATTTGAGCTGTAAATTTGATTGTTTTATGAGATTAAAGAGGATATTTTAACAGTAAAGGGTGGCGCGAATATCTGTCGCGGCATAATAAGCTTCTTTGTTCCGATGACGCGACGACGCGCCGTAGAAAAATATAATTTTACACTTAAAATGTTAAAATATCGTTCATGTCTATACGAAACATTGGCGTGTGATTTAGACAGTTGTATTTAACTTATTATGGTTTGTTAATCATTTCAATAATCTGTTTATTAGGCGAATTGGTGTTGACATAAACCTTGATGTTTTTTGTTTCGTTTCAGCGTCAGTTTAATACTGCTGCTGTTGTATACTTAGGGTTTTCCTATGTTTCATGTGGGATATAGGTTACTCATGTTTCTTTAATATAAATAGTGTTTCAGTGTGAGCCGGCTCGGGTTTAGCTTTAGCATGTAGCCTCACAGTAAAATGGAGGACAGAAACCGACAAATCAAACAGTATAAACTTTACAGCTGTAAACTTGACAAAAGTTTACAATTAGTTTACATCGTCTCTCATCTCCACATACAATTGACCCTATCAACTCTTAATACTGAATTATTAACTTTTGTTATTCATTAATAATTTTGTTAAATACATCATGATTGTTAAATGTGTCAGTTAATATTGTCAGTGAATGTTTAGTAAAGTTTATGTGTATGGAGGTCTATAACAAAATCATTTGGTGAATGTATTTATTTAACGCCCATATACACTATTAATATCTCTTATATTTGTTTAAATATGACATGTATGTGTTGTTTAAATGTCACTATGTGATTGATTTAGTACCTATTGGTACCTCTTTAGTTAACAAAATGGTTGGCAGCCAGTAGCCTGCCATTTCCCCTCACGCACTGCTGCAACGTGGCTGAATCGTTCATAACCTTCAGCCATGTGTGTTTAGACACAAGATGAAACACTTGTTAACACATTACATGCCTGTTATGATCGGTGTGCTGTGTTTTCAGTCTGGGCAGAAGAAACAGGAACCCATGACGTCAGATAGCGTAGGGACGTCAGAGATGGGGTACATGAACAATTACACTCCCACACATACATAGGAAACGTTGTCCAAGAGATGTCATAAGTGCATAAGCGTTATACTAAAGCAATTTCAAAACTGAATAAGCTGTTTTTTGTGTGTACCTGTGTTCTTGTCTTGGTTTAAATTAGTATGTTCAGTCTAGACTGTTAAGTATTTGCATCACTGTTAGTTTCTAGTGTGAATACACTACTTTCAGTGTTTGTTCAGTAGAAGAGGTGAATTTTAAGTGCTTATAATGAATGTGATTCAGTATGTGTTACAATCAGTTGTTTTCTGCTGTTGCAGGGTACTCCAGTGTAAAATGGAGGATAGTTTTGATTGCGACTGCGGTGAGCTGGAGCCGCCTGATCATTGAGAAGGAATCATCTCACTGAGATTGGCAGTCTTTTCAGTTTTCCCTGCATCAGGTGCTCAGAACAGGAAAAAAAGGAAAAAAATTAAGTAGATTAATAATTTATTTGAAAACATTGGATAATGTTGCTGCTCAGGGCCAGTCATACACTGAAGATTTCTGCACTGTGACAATGATTTTATAGTTAGTGAGCTAACTTTTTCTGTTACATTCAGAGATTTTTGATTAGCCTCCAAATTCATTCCATCACACCCTGTTAAACATTGAAATAAAGAAAAAGAAAACTCCCACTTTGTTGAAAGCTGCTAAAAGTATTTGTTTTCGTACAGTCGTTGCGATCAATATCTGCTGCATATCAGTTAAATAAAAAATCCTTCCATCTATAATATCTGCACAGAGTTTCACTGCTAGACAAAAAATGGCAGAGAAATTTGAAAGCCTTATGAACATTCATGGCTTCGATTTGGGCCCACGCTACATGGACTTGAGACCCCTGGGCTATGGTGGAAACGGTCTGGTCTTCTCAGCCATTGACACTGATTGTGACAAGAGGGTTGCTGTTAAAAAGATCATCCTAACCAACCCTCAGAGCGTCAAACATGCATTGCGCGAAATCAAGATCATTCGCAGGCTTGACCACGACAACATTGTAAAGGTGTTTGAAACACTGGGACCCAGTGGTCGGCGGCTGACGGAGAACGTGAGTGCCCTGGCAGAGGTCAACTCCGTCTACATCGTACAGGAGTACATGGAGACAGACCTCTGTAAAGTACTTGAACAGGGCTTGCTGTCTGAGGATCATGCACGGCTCTTCATGTATCAACTGCTACGTGGGCTCAAATACATCCACTCGGCAAATGTGCTTCACCGCGACCTGAAGCCTGCCAACCTCTTTGTCAACACTGAGGACTTGGTACTAAAAATTGGGGACTTTGGACTTGCCAGAATCATGGACCCTCACTATTCCCATAAGGTATTTATTTTCCTTCATAGATATTTCTTTCTGTGTTTAAAATCTGTGTTCCTCATCATCAATAGCTATCCGGATGACGTCTTGTTTTTGGCTGAGCTTGTTGCAAAGGGCTCTTTATTCAGCCACTCGTAGGTAACAGCGATGTATCCTTATGGTTTTCTTACGAAATGTTGGACTATTCAATGACTATGGACTAAATATAATCAATAAACAGAACAGAGCTATTAATAAGCCTTTATTGTGTTCAGTGATCTAATGTGTGACAGGAAGCAAACAGTTGTGCTACAAGAAAATCATAAATAAAAAATGCTAAAAAATAACTGCATTCTAATGTCTGCTTTGCTATTCATGTTTGTGTCTTTAATTCTTTCAATACTTCATTCATGGTTTCAATCATACATTGTGGGGAGTTTGTGCTGGTTGTAATTTTACAGGCTGATGATCTTTATCTCTCCTGCAGTCAGCACAATTAGTGGTTGCTCAGAGGTTTGTAGAAAGCGAACTTATTAAAGATTATCAAAGATATAGTTCACCCAACACAGGCTTATCTGCAATGTCTGCATAGACAGACCCCCGTAGACAGAATTTTGTATTTTAAATATATAAAGAAAAGTCATGGTTGTCAATTTGCGAAGTGCTTATCATAACACGGGTCATTTACATACAAAAGTCTTAAAGGTAAAGTAGCAGAAGAATAAAAATATCGTTCTATAAAGTTTATGAAAAGGTTAGCTGTGTTGAAGGGCAGTTGCGTGTTTGTAGATGTTCTTTTTTTTTGAGCCGCTCTGCTCTAAAAAAGGAAATGTGATCCTTTGTGAGAAATGTTGGGAATTCACGTGCAGGGAGGCTCAACCCTCCACTTCTCTTCTCATCATGTCTTTGTCTGCATTTGGTGAATCACTCTGCATCTTGGTCTTACTCCAAGAGCAGCGTTTGATGTTTCAGACTTGTTCTGCTTTATCTCCACAAACGTTGAGATTTTGAAAGTTTTGAGAGTTGAGGCTACTGGAGGATGATTTTCCAGTAGAGCTGTGCGCTTGTGCATGTGTTGTTTGCGGTGTCCAAAGACTCTGTTTTTGACACAGGGGACTTTTAGAGGAATAAATAGGGCCTGGCGTGTTTCACTCCTCCACTGTCTCTCACATTGACCTCATTATTCTACAGAAGATCTGTGAAACCAGTCAGAGCTGACTTCTCACCAGAGTTTAAGTTTGACCCACTTTTGTGCCCTCAGAAGACCTTACAAGTGAACTTTATGTCCTGCTTTCTCATACAAAGCAACAGATCAACATGAGTGTTTTCCTATTTTTTGTGAAATAGTGGCAAAGATAAAAATGTTGATAATGCTGTCAGGGCAAGTAAGAAGTAAAAACTATGGCCAGCAAAAGTCTTTTTATTATAGCCTTGTTTGACATTTAAACTGGCTGGTTCAGAGCCCCTCTCAATGTCTGTGAAAGTCATCTGTCACCTTACGCCACTAGAGAGGGTGGATTTGTTTACCATTCAAATGTTATGAAAGGTTATGAAAGACTCATTTTAACAACTCAGACCAATCACTGTGTTATATGTTGAACTTTATGTCCTTAACTACTTGTTTTTGTATATTTATTTTAAAGTCTATTTGTTGGTGTTTGCTAAGGCAAATGTTCATACTCGGGTGATTGTTCAACCTTAAGTATTACACCTTTGTGTGTGACTACCCTGCACATTTGTTCTACGATGAATAAATGAATGATTATAAATATTGTGCAGCTGTTTGAAGAGTGGTGTGGAATTAGTAGAGTTAACTTATATTCACTAGACAGACAATTAAAGGGGCATAGGCGTGCATCCAATCTATATAAACAGACTAGAATATCTGTATAATATAATTTAGGGATGTAGGGTGAGTTTATGTCTTGAAACCGTAAGTGACCACCCAAAACAGCCTAGCAACAGACACAGGTGGTTAGGTGAAGATCTTTCTTACAGTTGTACTTGGAATTTAATTTGAATTATTGTAATCCACTTCCAAGGTAATCTGCTCTCATTGCATTATGTAAGTCTGCACTATACCTTTCACACAAAAGCTGTAACTCACGATCATTTTGTAATCCTTTGGGTTGGTTTCTTATATGGTTGGAATATCCAACCATATAATCAAGTCAAGTCAACTTTATTTATATAGCGCTTTTTACAAAATGTCATTGTTTCAAAGCAATGACATAATCACTGGACTTTAAACTCTTTGTGTATCTTGGGCCACTGGATAGGTGTGTGTTGCCCTGGTATTCCCTACATAAAGGGCGCCAAATGTCCCCACAAGTATAGTAGTAATACCAGTAAGTGTTGACCTTGTGGGGACCCTTTTTTAGGACAGTGGACCCAGAGGTTATCTTTGTTACCATTGTGTGTCAAGCATGAGGCATATTATCCTGTTCTTCATTCAGTGGGAATTCTGCTTATCTTTTTTCATCTGTCTATTGCCACCTGTCCTTTAGATTTATACTACTGTTCAATATCTCTCTCTCTGTTCTGTGCTCTGTGTGTTTAGATTTTGGATTGGATGGTTCTGTATAATTTGACTGACCAGATGTCCCTATCCACACTATCAGAACTTATTCTGGAAATACTGCAGAAAACTGTCTCACTGCCCAGATACTCTACATTCTCAGGGTCCTGTTCAATTTAAATGTAATAAGACAAAGAGTACTGTTGGCACATATGCCAGCCTGTGGCCTTGTACATACATCAGATGAAAATGACAATTGCTGACACATACTTGCATTGCTTTATGAATTTTGTGACACATTTCAGAACCACACTGAGCTTAAACTTGCATAGGTAGCTAGACATGAGAAAATGGGCCAGACGTTGGTGTTGGTAGCCCTGATTTTCCCAGAAATTATCTGAGACCGCTGTCCCGAGTGTTTTATACATGCTGTGTGGTGCCTGACCTCGTCAATGAATGAGATGAAACACAAGGAACATGAATTATTAATATCAAGCCCTAATGCGATATGAGATATAATGTAATTTAATTTGTATTGCTGGTTTGGCAAACAAACTTTTTTCTATTTTGCAGCTGCAGTATTTTAATCTTATTTTAAAACTCTGACATTATATGAAACATTGTTAATTCACAATGACTATGGTTATCTCACACTAGGGTCATCTGTCTGAGGGTCTAGTCACTAAATGGTATCGTTCTCCTCGCCTGCTCCTCTCACCAAATAATTACACCAAAGCCATCGACATGTGGGCTGCTGGGTGCATCTTTGCTGAGATGCTGACTGGAAGAACACTCTTTGCAGGTATTTAAACATTGTGTGCATAAAAGAAGTTCATATATTTATGTAGTGTACCAGTTTGTCTCTCCTATCTGTTCTCACCCACTTTTATTGATCACTTATCTAATCTTGCACACACCATTTAGATTTCTTGTGGTCTTGCTATTATAGTAAACTGGGACAAGGTTTTTTTTCCCCCACAGTAGCAAAACGAGCTTCTTATGTTAACTTAAACTATAGATGGAAACTACAGCAGATTTGTTGGTTACGGAAAGGTTTAACACTCGCCAAGTTATATAGTTTTCCACTAAGACAAGTTGTTACAAAACATGCAAGTCACAACAGTGTATTTTTTAGGAAACTGTATGTGTTTAATTTGAATCAAGCACCTCACATACACCAGTACCAGGGACAATATATCCTTGCACTGTAAATTGTGTATTGTGCTACAGATTTTAAAAGTATAAATGCCATAATAGTCACATTGGCAGGGAGGCAGAGAGGCAGGGAGGTCATCAGGTCATCAGTTACAAATTTCTCTGTGGGAGTGCAATATCTTTTAAAAATATTTTTTTATCTAGCTGTCACAAACAACTAGGGTGTCATTTAAATTTACTGGTCCAAAGGTTTGGAAAACCTATGTGTTAATATTAGTCAGCTTCCCCTCATGTAGATCACACATGCACACCAAAAAAAAAAACTTCTCAATATACTGCTGTTTGAGTTGCCAGGAATTGGCATGGCTCTTGTCATGACAGTTTCTCTGAATAAAACATGCATGTGTGTTTGCAGGAGCTCATGAGCTGGAACAGATGCAGTTAATTCTGGAATCCATTCCGGTTGTCCATGAAGAAGACCGATTGGAGCTGCAAAGTGTCATACCTGTCTTTATCAAGAGTGACATGTCAGATCCACACACACCGCTTGCCAAGTTACTGCCTGGTGTCAGCCCTGAGGGTTAGTTTTCAATCATATTCACAGAATTTGTAAAATTTGTTGAATCTTGCCTATTTCTCATGACCTAATTTTTTTGTAATACACAGTTATTATGGCAGCAAGAGTAGCAAAACTTGAAAAGGAGCAAAAGGAAGGCATTTTCTAAATGACATCTCTTTGTGTTATTTTTATGTTACTGCAGCCTTGGATTTCATGGAGAAGATCTTGACCTTTAACCCCATTGACCGGCTCACTGCAGAAGAGGCCCTGGCTCATCCGTACATGAGCGATTACTCCTATCCTCTAGATGAACCCGTGTCCTCACATCCCTTTCACATTGAAGACGAAGTAGATGACATTTTGCTTATGGACGAAAGTCACAGTCATACCTACAACTGGGACAGGTTAGTTCATACCTGTCTGCAAGATGCATGGTGCTGAGTCTTTGTAATTAAAGGGTGTAATGTCCTAATGTGTAGGGTTTACGTAGCATAAATTTTTTTATGTCAGGAGAATGTCATACTATATACCTCTTTTCTGTTTGTAAAGATGACACATTTAAAGTTTCAATCAGTAACTTTATTTGGTTAAAAATGAGCAAACAGAAAGAAGATCTGGTGACAATATCGTGTGTGGGTGCTGCGGATGGTGGAGTGCTTGTAGCTTGTTCTTAAAGCAGTTGTTTAGAATTTAAACTTATTTATGTTAAGAAAACAAAATTGCAAATTGTATGCAGAGTTATCTTTGAAACAGAGGTGGCAATAGAGAGGCAAAGGTTACAGATTGCAGCTTTAAAGAGATACAGAGGAAGATGTGTATGGGTTCTCTTGACTCACAGGATGTTTTCTGATGTTGACTCTTCTCTTGCTTCAGGTATCATGACAGTCAGTTTTCTGATCAAGACTGGCACCTGCATAGCATCCACGAGCTGGAGGACGTACAGCGTGATCCACGAGCCATGTCTGACGTCACAGACGAGGAGGAGGTCCAGATTGACCCACGCAAATACATGGACGGAGAGTGTGAGAAGTTTTTAGAAGATCCATCGTTCGACCTTCCACCAGAGCGCTCGTGGCAACAGGAAGATCACCACGAGAACAAGTATTGCGACCAAAAATGCAGCTACACCTGCAACTACAAAGCTGTGTCCCCATCCTACCTGGATAATCTTATCTGGAAGGACAGTGAGGTGAACCACTACTACGAGCCAAAGCTCATCATCGACCTCTCCAACTGGAAGGAACAACAGAGCAAAGAGAAGATTGACAAGAAGGGTAAGAGCAAGTGTGAGAAGAATGGTCTGGTCAAGGCCCAGATTGCTCTGCAGGAGGCATCTCAGAACCACTCTGTGCCTGAAAAGGACCACAAGCAGGAGAAACACCAGAACCACAACCAAGGCTTTGATTTTGACTCTTTCATTGCCAGCACCATCAAACTCAGCCTGCAGCCGGAGCCTGGTGACGTGAACCTCCTAAACGAGTTGAACACCTCAGTTTCTCAGATGGATGCTCGTGTCCCAAGCAGCTCCATGTCCAAATCCATTAGTCAGGAGAAAGAAGAGAAGTGTCTGGTGAACCTGGCCCAGCTTGCTGTTTGGTCACCTTGTCCCTGGAATAGTTTCATGGGCAGCGGTGGTGAAGATAGCAGCCTGATTGGCGAAGCCTGCTGGGACGTCCGCAAAGATGAGCAGCTTCAAAAGGAGAACAGCGGCTGCCAGAGCAGTTACCTGGACCGGCTTTTCAGCAAACGTGAGGAGGTGGAGCCTGAGATTCAGTCCAATCTTATTGAAATGTCTGCCCCAGAGGACAACTTCATATCCTGTGGCAATGAGATCATCCTTAACATGCAGCTAGAGTCTCTGGCAATTCCGAGGTTTGAGGGAGCGGGCGACATTTCTCTGAAATCCATCCAGGCTACGTTGACACCCTCTGCTGTTAAGCACTCTCCTCAAATTGCCCACAAAACCTACAGCAGCATTCTCAAGCATTTAAATTAAAACTCACCAGTTAACGCAGAGTCCAGCTTATTTTTTATAGTTATGTATTTCTGTACTTGAATCATTACATATCTTTTTACATATGGTTATTTTAAGGAAACACTTTTTTATTTTTTTTTAAACTGTGGATTAAATGTAGTTCAGTTTGTAAAATCAAAGTGCTGGACTGTGTTCCCACATAGCGATGTTTTGGCCCTCTAATTTTCGTTTCACACATTGAATAATTTTGAAATAAACTAATGGCATGACATTTGCACAAAGTGTACTGTAGTTTCCGAAACACGATAGGCAAAGACAGAGGAATGAATGTTAAACAGAAATTGATGATTTACTTAGTGTAGGCAAAGGAGGAGAAAATGAGAGCTGGGTTATGCACTAACTGTGAGGGAGACGTTGCCACTGACATCAAAATGTGACCTTCTGACTGACGGCCAATAGGAGACACATAAGCAGTGCATCTTCGCCTTTATCTTCCTGTTGTTTTATAATTAAGGGTGTTTAATTATTTAATTTTCATTTTCCCACCTTGTTTCCATTAAAAGTGATGCTTTTTGCTATTTTGTTCATAGTGTAAACTTTCTTAAACACGATGCATGGAAAGTGTTAACTGTATGTTTGCAATGTGTAAACTGTAGGTTTGTAAAGACGTTATCTACCTCAAGGTAACAGCAGAAGGTTCTGTCTCCCAACTGTAGTGCTTTAAAGAAACTTGCCCTCAACGATGTAGTGCACATGACTTCTACTTTTCATTTTTCCTATTCCATAGTGAAGTGTTAAGACCATTATTTATTTTTAGCAGATGTAAGATATTTATTTTAAGAACGTTGTAACTTTTTTAATGCAAGTCATTGGACTTCCATTCTGCCTCTGTCTTGGCGCTCTTCTTTCGTTTAGTTGTGGATGGCCGTTTGTACAGAAATTCATAACACTCCAGCAAGTTCCAGCATTTGTTTTCGAAAGAATTCATTAGGAATTTTTTTACTTGTAGGTGCTTTTGTACAAGTGGAATACTGCTTTATGGCATTTTATGTGCCTAAAAGTCTTAATTTTCATTTTTTATATATAAAAAACATTGTTAGAATTGTGTGCATGGAAAACCAATGGAAGGTACATTAAAATGAAGTTAATGGTAAAGAATATTGTAAGTCATTAATTTTATTTTAATTGTATGTTTTATTAAAAAAATAAAATTTCCAAGCAAGCATGGTTGACTTAGGTTCAGATATAGCATGTAGAACACAGGTTTGTTTTTTAATTTTGTTTAAGTGCTGGTTTACGTTATTATTTGTTCCATTGTACCGTAACATCAATAAAATGGCCAGCAAATATATCTCATGATTTTTTTTCAGAGGCTAGGGAAAATCCACATTGGCTAAAGAAGAGGGATTTCCCTCGGTTAGTGAACACAGTCAGAGAGCCAGTCACAACATAATACAAAATATGCTGCATTTTGTAATTTAAGTCATCCAGAACAAACTCAGATATGCTTCTGATCTTTGTCAAAAAGTCCCAGTTTGGCAATATGCATATGGAAGATGCATAAATTGTATTGCATAAATCTTATCAAGATATGGAGGAAAAACAGCTTCTTGATCCCAACTCTTGTATGCATGAAAACTGTAGAAACTAAATAAAACCGTACTATTATCAAAGCAGTTTAAGGCATCCAGTCATGAAATAAGGGCACAAACGCTAATGTGGAAGTTCATACTGGACTCAATGTTCTTCATTTTACTACCACTGCATACCTTTACCAGGTAAGATTCCTGATTCCTGTGTGTCCTCAAAAGTACTTTGTTACAACATATTTGACATTGAATGTTTTGAATCCAATATTACAGAGTGATGACGCATACTGAGCAGTATACACTGAATTCGGACAAATTGAAAGCAATATTCTAGATGTCAGGGTATCATCTCAAAAGATTTCATACGTTAAAATACTTAGACAATGTCCAAAACAATGTTATGGTTCTAACAGACAGTCTGTATGAACACAGAACACAGAGCCTGAATCAGTTCACATTTGTTATTCACTTCTGAAGTCAACTTTTAAGATGATCACAGGATTATAAGCCTGATGTTTCCTGGACAGGTGTACTGTTACTTTTCTGCAATTATTATCTGGTGGGTTACAAAACGGGCAAATATCACAGAGACCTGGGAGTGGGCACTTTTAATGGTGGTGACGGTAAACATCTAGAACTCACTAGCACCCACAAAACATTACCCTGTTATCAAGAAGGTGACTTGCATAGGCCATCGTTTCTTTAGAGAATATACAAATGTAATTTGTAAATCGTACATTTATTATATGCTTAAAGGCCTACATTAGTCATGTGCTGTGGGCACGGCAACCCATCTCTTCATAAACTGAAAATTCAAAGCAAACATTCTCTGAAGAATTCACTTTCAATACAGCTGATTAATGTGTGTCTAGGCTGTGTGGACATGGTAACCACAAGCTCTTAGCCTGAAGATCACAGCTGAGCTGCTCAATAGTCTGATGGGAATTTAGTGTTTCGATCAGTTCACACACTGGTATTCTTCAGCAACTCTACAAATGCAATCACTCAAACTGCCAAAATCCAGTTGATTAAATATTGTACATGCATATTTATTTAATAGTGCTTGATAAGCTTATTGTCACATGCTTAACTTGTATGGCTGTGAAAACATTTCCTGATAGCTTAAGGAAACCATGGCCAATCTGACAGAAGGCAGCATGGTACAATAAATAATATTTATATACACAATAAAAAAGGTAGGGTGCTCTGAGTGGTTGCCCGGGCGTTGCTATGCTGTTTGTAAGATGTTCTGAGTGGATTTTACAGCTGCAGTTGCTAGGCTTCTTATGTGATTTTTACCAACTTTACAAACAACCAGATTTTAGCCTGATGTACAACAAAGCAACAGCACACCTCTTCTCAAAAATATGGCACACATAACCCTTCCTAAGGTTACTTAAGGTTAATAATGCTTTAAGGAACAAGCTAAATTTCACACCCCCATTCCTTGGTATCTCACCATTAGTGTTTCTGCTGCTATGCGACATGCATCAACAACAACAGGGTAATGTGTCTCTGGCTTCTATTGCCTATGACTGCATATAGTATCTATTACAGTCAGCCAACAGATCTGTGCTCCTCTGCCATAAACTCTGGTGAACCTCGCTGATATCAGGGCAGATGACAGCACAATCTGCTTTTCATTCTGTGCGTTTGACTAATCCAAAACAGGTTTGTGTCATTCACACCCGGGCAGAGTGACCCTTACTGACAACCACAGTCAAACTGTCAGGTGGCGTGTCAGGATAAAAATAAAAGCAGTCAAGCCGAGGGAACAAAAGGATAAGATACTTTTGTAGGTGGTCAGCTGACAGCAGCTTACCGAAACACTTGTTTTACTCAAGGTCAAAATGTTCATTTTCACATCCAGTGTGCCATTTACCATGGTGTGTGAGGGAGGAAGCCATTATACTCCCCAAAATATTCACAGAAACCTGGAAATGCAGGCACATTAATTGCTGGTCCAAAAGTAGCATTTGGGTGTAATTATGGTTTATTGGTGTCATATGAAGAAAATAAGCAGTGTTTAGATGAGTATTGTTGTGGCAAAAACTAAACCTTAAAGAGATTTCTCACTTAGTAAGAGACAAACTCCGATACTTGTCTTTAAAGCTTTTAATTTGTGCACAAATGGTCAAA
>JAZGTJ010010138.1:6255-18469 GCA_036877575.1 Botia almorhae | reverse complement strand
CCTGCCCAAGAGATTCCCCACAAAGCTGGGAAGTTGGCCGGAACTGATGCTAACATGGCTGATAATGGTGATCTGGATCTTGGGCCTGTTGAAGTAGAACCTCCATATGCTTCACCTCGCTTCTTGCGCAATTTCACCTACACTGCTGCTGATGTCTACCGCACCTGGAATCGTGCACCTGGCCCGTTCCACCTATTCCCACATACTCCCCTGGACCCTGTACTTCCCTCAGAGGCCAAGTTTCTGGGATCAGGGACTGGATTTCGCCCAATCGGTGGAGGTTCTGGGGGATCTGGAAAAGAGTTTCAGGCTGCTCTAGGAGGTAACGTCCCACGGGAACAGTTTACTGTGGTTATGCTCACCTATGAACGGGAGGAGGTTCTTATGAACTCCCTGGAAAGACTAAATGGCCTTCCTTACCTCAACAAAGTGGTGGTAGTCTGGAATTCCCCTAAACCACCATCTGATGACCTCCTCTGGCCAGACATTGGGCTGCCTATTGTGGTAAGCACTTTTGATCATATGTCTTGAAGTGGTATCTAGAAACTACAATGTCATAGACAGTAGAGGGTGAGTTTTTTTTGTATTTGGACCAGTAATCTAACACTTATTAACCACCCATAATACCCAGCCCAAGCACCCCTCACATTTTCTTCAGTGAAAAAGAAATTGTAAGTGTGTTATTATTTTGAATTCCCAAAGGTCTGAACGTGACAGCTTGCAGCAGTGCATTCTTTAGAAGGTTTGGTCTGCTGTCTTTGAAGCGTAGCTATCAAGTCTCTAGGGCAGCAAGCCAAATTAGTTCTGGTGATATTAAAAGCAAGGCAAGTAAGGTTATACTTTCTAACGGAAGCTCAATGCAAGTAGTCTAGAACTCTTAAAAAATAGACTGAGGGTTTGTGTCAGAACAATCAGGTTTTAAGTTTAGAGTTTTTGCTTGACAGTTAATACATAGGGCTACATAAGATTATGTATCTGAAAGCCCTAATAAAACCTCTTAATGTCATGTTCTTCCAGCAGCAGTATGGCAGCAGTATGGGCTCATGGACTCAGCAGATGGTCTTTCTCTTCACAGGTGGTGCGCACAGAGAAGAACAGCCTGAACAATCGCTTTCTTCCCTGGGATGCAGTCGAGACGGAGGCCATTTTGTCTATTGATGATGATGCTCATCTTCGACATGATGAAATTATGTTTGGGTTCAGGTGAGATGAGAGAATAGTGTGTTTTATAAGGCAGAGTGATGTTCACAATATATTTACTGTGATTCTAATGCAATTCCTTCTGTTTCTTGCAGCAAGATGCAGTCTCTATGCTGTAGTTTTGAAAGCGGCATTAAAAATGTGTGCATTTCTCTTTATCAAAGAATGATAAAAAAAATTCCCATGATGTCATTACTGAAGTCGTGTGTTTTTAAAGACTTTTAAAGATTTTGAATGTGGAATTTAACAGTGCAGTGGCAGTGTAAGCAGATTTTGTGTTGAATGTTTTGAGAAGAGAAGTCACTTCACATTGATTTGGTGTGTTGTAGCACTCGGTCATGTCACACAGAAGCAGCAGCTGCAGGTTCAGTTGTTAGTTTGAGGAATTTGAAGCATCTGATCTGATAAAGTCCACAGCAGTTGAAGAACGTGTGTTCTGTTCTTCTCCTCGGTCCTCTGTGTTTCATGCAGGTTTAGACTGACAGATGACCAGATAGTCAGAGCTTTAGATTTACCTGTGTTGAGCTGCTTAATTTTAATTTATCATTTATTTGTTCTGGGGTAAAAAATAGTCAAATTATCTGTTCACAAAGAGCAAAACACACACACATACTCTTTAAATACACGATCTATGAACACTTTAAATATGGTAATACTTTTGTATGGCGCTTTCTTATTCTACCAAGAATCGTTGGAGTGTTTTCCTGTCACAGATAGTATTTCCAGGTTCTATTGTTGTGGCAGAATTCTGCCATGTGAAAGTGGACACAAAGTTATTAAACAGAATAAATGTTTAAATAGAATGTTTGTTCAGCTGGTCTCTCACGTGTTCTCTAGCAGAGATATGCTCCTCTCTGCCACTGTCTCATAAATCTACAGTTGTATCTACAGTCAGCTAATATACAGCTAAAGTGCACTTGATAACTGGAGTTAACAGATGTGGAAGTTCTCAGAATGAATTTGGTTTTGGGTGTAAATGAACTCTGCAGATGTTTTGTGTAAATTATAATAGCAGATCTTGTGTGCTGATGTTCTGGTTCCTCTCAGGGTGTGGCGGGAGGCCAGAGACCGGATTGTGGGATTCCCCGGAAGATTCCACGCCTGGGATGTAAACCACCAGTCTTGGCTCTACAATTCGAACTACTCGTGCGAGCTCTCCATGGTGCTGACGGGCGCCGCCTTCTTCCACAAGGTAAAGTTCAGCGTTTGATCCTTTTCACATTTCTGCAATATTTATCATTTTTCTCTTCATGTATGTTTGGTTTTGTTGATGCCAACAAAAGCTTCACAACACAAATCAGCCAAACAGGAAGAGTCTGGATACATCAGTTATCTATGTTGTGTTGAGAACATTCGTGTTCAGCTGAATGTGAGACGTGCTGTGAGACACAGCATGAGTTATGAGTGTTACTGACAGCACAGAGCTGCTCGTCTCTGTCTTGTGTTCATTCTGTAATGTGTGTGTTCTGTGTCTGTGCAGTATTATGCGTACCTGTACTCATACGTCATGCCTCAGGCCATCCGTGACATGGTGGATGAGTACATCAACTGTGAGGACATCGCCATGAACTTCCTGGTGTCTCACATCACACGCAAACCGCCCATCAAGGTCAGTGGCTCACTGCAGAGAAACATACAGAGATGTAGCACATGTCATGCACTGTGTCAGTTGAGTGACAAATGTGAGTGACCAATGTTTGGTCACATGGGTTTGGTAACTCCGCCCACAGTGAAATCTGTGTGGTTTAAAATGCTGTGGCACATAACCTCTCTCTATAGATCTCAGTGCTGTAACACTTTCAGTAAAGAGCACTTATAAACACGAGTGCTTTGCGAACAATTACTTATCTCCTATTTAAAATAAAGAGTAATAAATCTCTATAATGTGAGGAATATCTGGATGCATTTTATATGTGCTGTATACTGTTAGTTAGCTATATAAAATGTGTGTAGAGATGAATCCGAACCAGATCTGTCCAGGTTTACATGTGTGTTACAGTACAGTAGTTTGTGAGGAATTATAAGAGTAATCTTTAAAAAACTGTAACGTTGTGAATTGTGTTCTGTGAAGCACTGGGCAAGCTCTGAGTGAACACTGTAATGTCATTTGATGGATTTCAGTTGTGTTATTAGTTTGAGAATTTCATCAGCGCATACACACGCACACAAACACACACAGCTCACTTCCTGGCTCATATTGTCCCAGTGGATTAGACAAATCAATTACATTCCCTTTGTACGGTCACTGAAAACCAGGCAGACTGAAATATAACTCAAGCTGTAAATGAATGAAATGATATTGTGTAATGTAGTGATGAGACTCTGCCCATCTGTCGTCTTTAGCCTGAGGAAATAATTTAACGGAATAGTTAAGCAAAAATAAAACTTCAGTCACCATTTTCCTTCATTTCCGTCCCTCAGGTGACATCACGCTGGACGTTCCGCTGTCCCGGCTGTCCGCAGGCGCTGTCACATGACGACTCTCACTTTCACGAGCGTCACAAGTGCATCAACTTCTTTGTGAAAGTGTACGGATACATGCCGCTGTTATACACTCAGTTCAGAGTCGACTCGGTCCTCTTCAAGACTCGACTGCCTCACGACAAGACAAAGTGTTTCAAATTCATATAGCACAGCAGGAAACAAGCACAGAACTCACAGGACAGACGGCGTCACTCTGGGAATGTGAGGGAATATTTCTGTAAATATCAGAGTTTTACTTTCAGAACAATTACAGGAAGAGAAACTTCATCAGCAACCACTACAGACAGTCCCACCTCTGCTGCAGCACAGACACTTCAGCAGACATCAGACGAGCGTTTTCATCATCTGACCCTGACAGATTCCTGCATGAACGGAGGCTGTCTTTCATCATGTGTCTGAGAAAATGAGATGGGAGGGCCGAGGTGTCAATGTGATGTTTTTATTTTCATTTACTTTGCATACACACACTCTTGTATGAATTGCACTGATGGTCATGTTTTTTTTACTCTGTGTGAGTGTGTGTGTGTGTGTGTTGTTCTGTAGAGACTAAACATCACTGATCGCAGTACAGTTGTAGTTGCTCGTCTGTAAGAATAGCACAAGAGGATTTTAACAGCTCTGCATAGGAATAGCACCAAATCAAACTGTTGAATGTTTTCATATCACAATCATACAATAAAACATTGTATATGTAACCAGCTAACAGAATAAGGAATTGATCTCAGTGCATTGTGCTGGATAATGTGTGTGTGTGTGTGTTTTCTGTGGTGAGTCTCATGAATACTGTAAGCACAGGCATGAGTGAATGACCATAAACTCTGCTGTCAGGATTCAGGAAGTTCCCGTCCTCTTTAAACGGTACACGTCTCTGTTCTGACCCGGATGTGACCTGACAACCTGATTTTACCCTAAAGTTCACTAATCTGAAACTGTGTGTTATGTTCTGTTGGTTAAGTGTAGGTAGTTGTTCTGACAGGTACGAGGAGGAAAACAACTTCTCAGTTGTACATTTAATTTTTAAACACTAAACTATAGTGTTTGAATCCGTTTGAATGATGAAAAAAATTTTTTTGTTACTTGCCCATTGTTTTGTAATGTGTATGTACAGAGCTTTAGAACAGTCTGAATTCAGGAAGTGATGTTTTTATTTGTTGCATGGCATCGAACCGTCATTCATCAGTATACAGTGTTTAATGGCGGCAAACATTTTAACTGACAACTGTACAGCCAGTGACATCGGCTGCTGCTGGTGAAAATCTCAATCAAACATCAGTGTGAACCAGCACTGTCTGATTCATTTGATGAATCAGTCAAATAAAATCACTTTTGTTACTAATTACATTTGAGCTATTACATACGGTTGCAGTCAGCAGCACGGCTGTTGTTGTGACTGTCCGTCACATGTCTGCAGGGGAGAGTAACAGCTGCTTTCAGTCGCCTCGGGCTCAGGCAGGTTCAAACCTCAGCCAGTGTTTCCAGTGAGTGTCAGACATCCGGAAACGCTGCAGTCTGTAATCAAACGGCAGACACAGATCTCTGAAACACATGATGAGAGGGTTAAACCAGCCCAGCATGAAATTAAACCCTCTCTGAGGCCCCTCCTGCAGTTCAGTGTGCTGGCGTATCAACAGATCATGAGAACAAACCAAAGTTTCCTTCACTGCTGACACATTTCTGTGTTTGGTGAACTTCAGAACAGCATGTTTCTGTGTCAGGAGTTGGGCTGTGCTAATGGCACAGACTAATGGCTGGAAGGCATTCACATTTCACAATAAATAGTGAAGACTTTATTCATAAAATGTGTTCTCTGTCCAGCAGGAATAATGTTCTCTGTTCTGTGGGCAGTTTTACACAACTGAGTGCTGAAACGCTGCATGTATTTACATCACACTTCACACACACAAGCGTGACATCACTGAAGAGAGAGAGAGAGAGAGAGAGAGATTGCATTACAGAACAGACACTGAACTGTGCTGCAATACCTCCTCTTATCCTGTTTAGATAGCTCCCATCCTAACAGTGATGCTTAATGATCAATGTGAGATACTATTCAAAGACAAACTAATAAACATTAAGTGACAGATTTTTACAAAACTGTCAGATACATTCAGCTCTACTGTAAGACTGCATGTTTTCTTACACAGAAAGTGTGAGAAATGTAATTAATTTTTAGGGTAATTAACAAGTGACAGTATTACTTTTTTAATGAGCAACACTGGGGCTGTGTGTTCAGATGAATGGGGAAGCCGTTTGATCTGACAGCCGTTGCCAAGATGTTCTGCTGGTTTTATATTCGTTTGTTTTGATTAAATAAAACTTTAGTCTTTACAAATACAATGTTCTCAAGCACTTGAGGAAACCTGCTTAATTAAACTAAAGCTCTTAATTAAAAGACTTCATTAGTGAAACACAGAGTCACCTTGAGTACAGGATGACCTTCCTTCAGTCATCAGAGATTCATTCATGATTAATTCCTGTCTGATCGATGGTCCACACATTCAGAATCTGCAGTTTAAGATCAGAGCAAATAAAACATCTCTCTGGAGCACTAATGTCAGCCTTTATTTTGATTCATGTACCGGTTTATTTACTGCTGATATTTAGGTCTGATATGTGGAAATGCCTCCAGTATCTGTCTGACACACAGCAGTTCTTTCAGTCAGTTATTTGGACTGAATCACCAGCGTCAGGTGTCTGTCGCCCCAGGACATCTTACAGACCTACAAAAAGCCACGTTTCACAGATCAACTGGACTGCAGGCGTTCAGTGAGTCCTCTCAGATGTGTTTCTTACATTTATCACTCTTGTGCTGGCTTGACTCAAACCTTCAGGCAGTTTAAACTCTGTGTAACTCAAGAGTGCATAAGAATTCTTCGCTCAAGTACACAAACACTTCTCACAAGCTCAATTTTGTGCATTGTTACCTTCGCAAATGTTCCACAACGCAATTCACAACAACGCATGTATGTGTTGCATTCTCATCCCTGCCACAAGGGGCGCTGCAACAGGCAGACAGTATTCTGCAGCGGTTCTGGCCTCAGGGTGGAGCAGCGTCAGGAGGCTGTTGGTGGAGACTGCAGCTCCAGCCTCAGGTCTGTGTGGTGAGGTTGAGTGTACGGACACACAACATGAAGAGGCTGATGGAAACCCAAGAGAATACAGATCAGAATAATGCTTTCATATTAATAAACAATAATTAAAACATCTTTAGAATAACGTGCAATAATCAACTGCACACAATTACACATTTAATAAACACATGATGATAAACTATAGAAGGAAGAGAAATGTTTCAGTGTGAATGTCAGTCTGGATCTCCTTGAGGAGTCTGGACACCTGCTGGCAGCTGAGGTGTGTTGATGGGACAGTAAACACACTTCATGGCCAGTGGTGGGTATGGAGGCAGGCCGTCCAGCTAGGAGAAATCCTGCTCTGTGTGGGGGGGTTATATTCAGTCAGAGCCAGAAAGCTTTGGATTAACTGTCAGAGGACAAAGCATTTCCAACTACACAAGCTTCAGGGCCAGAAAACACAAATTCAAATGAAATTTTCCATCAGATTGTTTCATTCTAGTTTCCATGGCGACTGCATCTGTAACCCATTCCACATTCTTGTACATTTCCAGAGAGACTCTTCCATCATTCTAAAACCATTAACAATATGATGAATGGACTCATTTAGTTGAGAAACAATCATAAAAGTTTAATTCTAAAGTATATTCTGGAATTATAAATGAAAGGCAGCAAAACTATTACTAGCCAAACATAACAAACACATTTAATATTTATTACTGAAGTAATATAATCTTTCACAACACAGTAGTAAGAATGAAATGTGTTTATCTCTGAATGATCAGACCTTCCTCTGAACATATGACATCATGACCTGAGGATGTGTACACCATCTCACAGTGAGACTGAATGGGTCCAGAGAATATGCTCATGACCCGCTCCAGAGAGATCAAACTGAGACTCATCTGAGCCCATGAAAACCATCAGACATGATAAGAATGATGGAAGATCTCGCCACTTTTCTGAGAACATCCCTCCAGCTGTAACAACATCTCCAGCTCCACACGTCGCGCATTAACCACAACCTGTTAATACTCTCACTAATTTCATGTCTGACTCTTGTAAACTGACTGAAGTCTGATGTTTTGTTCTCTGATCTGCGCCACGTTATTTAGGGCTGATGTTTTTCTACTGTGTGTCAGTGAGGGTCGGTCAGCTCACGACTGACGCATTTGCGCCCTCTAGCGACCCAGAGTGACACTGCATTACAACTGTGAGTTAACTGTTGAGAATGTAAGATAATTTTTTCAAAGCTGATGCTAAATCATTAGCTTTTTCCGTTCGGAGCTGTCCAGTGTATTTATCATATTTCTCTGCGTGTATGTCATAGTGTCGTTAAATGTTGTACTCTTTTTGCACAGCAATGGCTTGTGATCAGATTAAACATACCGGCTTGCCGTTGACCTCACAGAACAGATACTTCTCTTTCCATTTCTCCTGAAACATCAGCTCTTCTAGATCTATTTTTCTTATTTTGGACATTTTTAAAATCGCGAGCGCTTGCCACACATCTTCAGTTAGCAGAAGTGATCGAAATTTAGGCGCCACTTCAGAACGCGCATGCGTGTTAGAGGTTCCGGCTGAAGCGCAATAGAAGCACAATTAAATGATCAATGATAAAATAAAAAAACTGAATAAAACCAAAGACAAGATTGCAGCGAATACCCGTACATAGACTTTATTTAATACTACTATTACTAGTAATAATGAAATAAAAATATTTAATGTTATTGTTCAAAGCATCCCGCGTATGGCCGTATGTTTGACACCCCTGTATTAAAGCTATAGCTTTTGTGACATATATGGGTATGTGTCCGAAACATGGTATTACCATCACACAATATCAAGTAAATAAAGAAAGCTGGTAACACATCTGTCTTGTATTCTGTACTGATATTTTACTGTTAACTCAATATATATATATAAATAAACATGTATTATATAGCAAAAGATATACATTATAAGTCGCAATTAAGAAAACTGCATGACATAATGTGATTCTTCCTCAAGGGGGCGCAACAGGACTTAAACCTCCCTAAAGGTCTCCACTGAGCCGCTGTTAAATCACTTAAGAAGCGCTGAGAACTGCAGCAGGTGTCACGTGACCGTTCCGTCTGCGCCCTTTGGCTGTGTTGAGCAATGTAAAGACACTGAGAGTCGATGTTACTTTATTAACTCACGGATCAAGTGTTGAGTGACACATCACAGCCACGCCCACTGTAAGAGTTCAGGTGTTTCCTGTGTGCGCGCGGGCAGGTGCTGCGTGATCACCTGTTCATCCGCCGCGGAAGCTCCGTGAACACTTCACACGGTGAACGGCGAGAGATTCGGACCCGCAGCCGCGCGTTCGTCCGTGTTTCAGCGGCCGGATTCATGTCTGTTGATCCGCTGTGGACTGACGCGATCTCAGTGCTGGAATGAGCTACAGACTGAGGCGTGGACGAGCAGATCACACACCTCAGCGGCGGGTAAAGCTGTTTCACTCTTATTATAATCTGTGCTTATGACTGTAGCTACTGTAACCACTGTACTAACAGTAGTTTTATTCTGTAAAAGCAATGATCGAATAATTAAACGAAGGCAGAAATGTTTCCAAAGTTATTTTCGTGGAACACAGAGCCACAGAACAAGTTAATTGAGGTTCTTATAATAGAAATATAGGTAATATTATAATAGTCATCTGAATCAAATAATAAACTGCTGAAAACTGCGTAAATCTGACGTTACACATCATTTCATGAAATAATGTCTTCAGAGCTGTTGACGGATCATAATGGAGGACAGAACACACAGTGATTCAAATGTGAAAGTGGCTGTCCGGGTTCGACCCATGAACCGGAGAGGTGAGTCTTCAGACATGTGATGATCACATCTCGTGTGTGTGTGTGTGTGTGTGTGTGTGTGTGTGTAAGATCTTTATTTTATGATTGTATTTTAACTTCAGGAAGTGAAAATTGACTTAAATGGATACTTGTATATTGATATTATTTCTGTTATATGGGATCATTTCTCATCCAATCAGACTGTGAGAGGGAATGTTTATGATTGTTGCTGTGTGCTTACAGAACGAGACCTGCAGACAAAATGTGTTGTGGAGATGGAAGGAAACCAAACTGTGCTGCATCCAGCCAGTGGAAACCTGGGGAAGGGAGACAGCAGGTGCGTGTGGAGCTCTGTGCGCTAATATCATGTCTGTAGAGTTTAAATGTCCTGAACATATTCAGTGATGTTTGCCTGTGAAAACTCAGGGTGAAACAGGGTGTTGTGGGCGTGTCTAAGCATTGTCGTGTGGTTGCTATGGTGTTCTGTGTGACTGTGATGCTATGCAGTTCGTACCGTGTTCTGTGCAGTTACTAGCATGTTATGGGTGGTTGATAGTTGGTTAATGATATTCTGCTCTCTAGATATGATCAGGTCCCTCCTACAATGTCAGTTTATGAAATTTGTTTATTTGGCATTTTATTTTTGGCAGCTCATCAAGCCAAACAATTTGAGCTGTTAATAATATCAACAGGGCTGAAGTTTAATACCAGCAGCAGTAAAAGTGATACAAACAGCACTAGAAATACAAGTAAACGCTCTGACTTGTGTCTCTCTGTGACATGTTTTATTCTTCCTGAACATTCCTTCAGTCCGGTGGCCTTCAGTATCCATGGAAACACGTGAAAGTTCATCGGCAGGGCAAAAGTAGCCGTGGATACTCGTGATAAAAGCAAATGATGTAAATAAATGACTCTTTTCAAGTCAGTAACAAACAGAGCTTAACAGCGTGTAATTTTAAAATGACTTCTGACATGCTGGAAAAGGAGAATCAAGACAAGCTGTGAAAATGACTCGTGGGCATCTTAACAGTAGAGCTTCACTTTGAAGGTTTTATACGTTTGGTGTTTTATAAACGTTGCTGAATGTTGCTGAAGACAGCATAATGCATGTCAGGTGTTATATGACAATTATGCACCAAATACTGTATCATTAATAATTCTGCATAATTGGGATGTTCTGTTCATTGATTTGGCTGTTGTGTGATGTTGCTGTGGTGTTGGAGGTCATTTATCAGCTGCTGTATTTAAACTCAGTTCAGCTTTATGTTTTCTGTTTCTGTTTCACCTGTGTGGTATAAAGAGCAGGCTGTTGAAAACATGTGCTGGAGGATCTTTAGCTTTCCTTCCGTCCCTCTCCATTTTCTCCTCCTAAATCTCTTGACAAAGGGTGTGACTGTTTTCCTCATGAGTCTTTCTGAAGAATCTGGCCCTCCTCCAGGTCTTCCTGGATAAACCTCACACAAAAACATCCAGGAAATATTTCATCCCCGAATCAAAAGACATTCCATCACCTAATCAACTGGAAAACAATCTGTGTGTGTCTTGTGATTCTGAGGTGAAATTTAACCCGGCCATTTCTGTGCGATTCAGCGCTGTAGCTGTTTGAACTGTTGAAATCAGACGGATCAGACACTGAAAATTTGCAGTGTTCCTCTCTGCTGTAACATGCAGAAGTTTTCACTGTTGCTATTCTGCAAACAGGTTTTACAGGCTTGTGCAAGAAAGTTGACTCAAATTCCACAATAATCCCTTCCAGCTAATACTTGTGTGTGTTTTATAAAGCCAGAGTAATGTACGGACAAGCCTCGCACTGGCAGATGTGATTCTCATGTAAATTTCCTGTATTGTCTAATAAAGGGATAAGGCAGAGATAAAGGGACTACATTTAAACTGGATGGTTGTATTTTGATGAAGTCTTAGTGGTGTGTCCTCACACAGGTTGAGCTGGTCTTTATATAACTTATAAGAATGACTAAGGACTGTCAACAGCAGCCGGCTGTGAAAGTCACACACAGTGAGAGAAACTCTGTCTCCATAATCTTAAAGTTTGTCAGGAAGACAAAACAATCACAGGAATAAAAGCGGATGTGTGTGTGTTTCACAGAACACACTGGAGTTATGAGTGATTATTACTCATACTGGTGTTAGTATTAAACTTTAGCTTGTAACTCTGTTCAGCGTGTATCTGCTGACCTGACTCAGTAACATGTTAAAAACCATACAGTAATGCCCTGGCAACCATACAGCAACACCCTGGCAACCATACAGCAACACCCTAGCAACCATCTACAACACACTAGCATCATGGTGTCTCACAGTTTCTTCAGAAATGTCAGAAATGTTGCTTGTTTTTCTTCCATCTGGTTACTGATGTTTACTGGTGTACTGGTGTTTCTTTGTATGAGTATTAAAACTGAATGTTTTAATGTTTTTGTTTTTTGTGAACACAGGAACAAAACCAAGGTGAGATCTCATGTCTTTCTGCATTATAGTAGGAAAAACAAATGCAGTGCAATCATTATGAGTAGTGTGTGTTGTGTGTGTGTTGTGTGTGTGTTGTGTGTGTGTGTTGTGTGTGTGTGTTGTGTGTGTGTGTTGTGTGTGTTGTGTGTTGTGTGTGTGTGGTGTGTGTGTTGT